>AWOL01S0008735.1:24312-56759 GCA_000715115.1 Nicotiana otophora
AGATATATATATATATATATATATATATATATATATATATATATTGGATTTGATTATTTTTTTTATTTCAATTTCTTTTTTGGAATTGTTGAAACAGAGACTTCTAAAGAAGAAAGAAAATATTTTTGGATTTTGAAATTTGTCTTTGAATTTCCAAAAATATTTTTGAATTCTGAGTTTTCTTTTTAATTTTTGAAAGAAAAACTTCTGAAGAAGATCAAAAAAAATTTAGATTTCAACTATTTGTTTTGTTTTTTTTTTAAAAAGAATTCTGGATTTGATGTCTTAGAGATAGATTTAAAGGAAATATTTTTTGAATTTTTGAAAATTGGGGGTCGGACCCGATGAAGGTTGCCTACGTATCTCACATCCGGTGAGAATCTGACACGCGTAGTTCAAAAATCCCCGACTATGTTGTCTTTTTATTTATGAAAATTAATCCTTAAAACCATAGAACTAGACCACATCGTCCCCTTATTTTATATTTTTTATATTTATTTATTTTAAAGGACATTTGTACAAAAATCAAAGAATTTCTCTCATGTTTATTCAACTGATTTATCCTAAAGCGGATCAATATGCAAGCCTCCCAATTAATACAACAGATAGCACATAACATGAACATATTGGTCTCAACAAGGTACATGTCCTATACGGACCCGACCCCTGTGCCGAGCTTCGCTAAGTCAAATGCACACGATGCAACAAAACGATCCTTCTAGGGATAACCAAGCATGTTGCTTGTTATTCTAGGTTTTAAAAATCCTAGGGGATGAGGTGTATCTAGACTGGCCATAAAACGAGTGGATAACTCGAATTGGGAAAGGGATAGCATACCGGGAGGAATACTTCTCCGGCATAACTACTGGACCCTCCCCGTTCTTAAACATGAGTGACTAATAATCCATCACCGGGAGCCCAGGCCCACAGGCTTTATCTCAAAAAATATGGGGCGCGTATCCGTGATTCCCAGGGTTATATTCAGAAGACTCAGAGGGAGTGCGTGAGAAGACAATTTATATGTACAGTTCAACAATATCAAAGCGGTAAAAAGTGGACAAGTAGCACATATAAATCACAATATACACAAACATTAATAAAGCCAAATGAAGTCAATATACAAGCTCGAATTCTTTAATTTCCCCGGCAGAGTCGCTAGAGCTGTCACACCGCTTTTTACCCCAAACGATATGTATGTCATGGATTGTTGTGAGTTAAAAACTATTTTCAATTAAAGTGACAAATTTGAGTAGAGATTATTTTACTTACAGAGTCGCCACTTGGAATTAATATTATGGGTGTTCCAAGTCACCTTTTATTTGAATCCCTAATCAAAGAAAGGTTTGACTATATTATTATTGGTCTACGAAAATAAATTCTGGGTAAGGAATTCTGTTGACGAGGGAGAAGGTGTAAGGCATTCCCAGAGTCCCGTGGTTCTAGCACGGTCGCTTTATTGACTACATTTGGCTTATATTATTTTTGGATAACCTGCATTTTATTGGTTCTCATGTTTTACCTATGTCTGCTTTTATTGCTTGATTAGATTTATGAAAATTATCTTGAAATAAGTCACTCGTACGTGTACTCATTGTTGTTTGGCGTGTCAAGAATTATGTCACGCGTACGTGTACACAATCAATAACACATTTATTATTATTCAAAGTTGATTGGTCAAGTCACGTGAACGTGCACTTGTATTTGGGGTTACGTATCACAACTATGCCACGGGAACCGTACATATAACCATGATATATAAATTATTTAAAGCACGCCTAAAGAAACTAGCACACTTGAATTATTTTTCTAAACTAATTTGAAATTATTGTAAGGCCAAGAATTTATGGAAATGAAGTTATTTGAAAGTCGGGAAATATTTTAGCTATTTAAAGTATTGCCAAGCTATCCACACTTAGAAATATTTACAACTTACTACTCTATCTTTGAAATTAGGAGACATTTATCTATTATGGAAGAATTGGCTAATTATTAATCTAGTTACTCAAATTATTGGGCCTGGTAGATATATACTCAATCCAACCCATGTCTAATTCTTTCTTTCTTATTAAATGTCATAGCTTATTTCTGGTTACTTACTTGAACTCCAACGCATGGCCCATTAATATGGCAAGATCTTCATTCTTAATTCTAAATAGCAAATCTTATTAAGATGTAATCCTATTAAAATAATCTGTTGACAAATATATTGAAATATGTAAAAAGAAACTACAACATGATAATGTGTATGAATAAAACAGCACAAACAATCATCACATGAACCTTTATAAGAACATCACACAAACAATGAAATAATTAACAAAGTGAGTATAAGTAATGAACATTTAAGCAAAACTTTCCTTTAGAACTTGATTAATGCAAAAAATATTCTGAGCCAAACAAGTACACCAAACAAAGGGCAAATCGGCAAATAAACAGAAAATCTAGCGACGAACCTTCTAAAATTCGAGCATGGACCGAAACTCAACTGTACCTTGTGAGGCTGCTGTTTTTTGGCGTGACAGAGGTGACTACCAATGCAACTTCACATGGTGTTTTTAGGCTTGAATTTGAGGTATTTTTTGGGTCTTAAACAAGGTGATGAATTGCTGGATTTTTCGAAAGAAAGAGGAAGAAAGAATGAAGTGAGTAAAAATCCCCTTAGCGAGAAGAAAAATTGTTTTTCTTCAATTCTCTCCTCTCTTTTCTATCTCTCTCTTCTCCTATTTTTCTCTTCTATTTATAGAAAATATTTTGTAATTTTTCAGATTTCTTTTTTAATTAATTGTTTTTAAAAAATTCTCACTTACCATTTCCTTTTTTTTTTTAAAAACAATTCTCCACCTTCCTTTACTTTACTTTTTTTTTATTTTTCACTTTCCTTTACTTTTATTTTTTTAAATTTTCCACTTTCTTTTACTTTCTTTTTAAAATCCCTACCTTCCTTTACTTTTGCTTTTTAATTCCCTACTTCCTCTTTTCCTTTGTTTTTATTCCACCCAAAATTTCAAAAAAAATATTTAATTTTTTATTTTAAATAAAATTAAAAATAATATTAATAGTAATAACTGACTTTTAAAATTATTTCTAATTTTTACCCTATAAAAAAAGGTGTAACAAAGCTAAAAACTATAGATTAAACCCCTAAAAATATTTAAATAGTAGAAGGTGACAAAAATTTAAATTTGGTCAAAATTTAGGTGCTCACAGAACATTTACTCACACTCATTCTTTTACAAATCAAAGATACCAATTTGCCATACTCCAATGAGAGTGGCAACTTAACAATACTCTGCGGTGAACAACTATAGTGGCACGATCCAAAATCTGCATGTCGTGATGGTGCCTATCTCAATACTAGCCAAGCCGACAACCTCAATACAACCCAATATCTTTTAAGCTTGAAAACATAGTATTTGAATTAAATAAAAATCCTCACAATTACAGATACAAAATACTTCCAAAATCCGGTGCCACTGAGTACATGAACATCTAAATGTGTTACGACCTGACCAGTCATTTTGAGTGTATTAGCCCCGATCCCCTATTTACTGCTTTTCACGTATCTTTTTCTGCTTATGTGACTTGCCGGAATGTTTTGTTTGTGGTTTCGGAGTGATTTGTGACACTTAGTCCCTAAAATTAAGCTTAAGTTCTACGATTTTGATCGTAGTTGGAAGTATGGGAAGACGACTCAGGAATGAGGTTTCGTCAGTTCCGTTAGCTCCGTTGGGTGATTTTGGATTTAGGAGCATGTTTGGATTGTGAATTGGAGGTCTGTAGCTAAATTAGGCTTGATATGGCGAAAGTTGAAATTTTAGGAAGCTTGACCGGAGTGGACTTTTTGATATTGGGGTCGGATTCCTATTCTGGTAGTTGGAGTAGGTCCGTAATGTTGAATATGACTTATGTGCAAAATTTGGGGTCAATCGGACGTGATTTGATAGGTTTCGAAATCGGTTGTAAAAGTTTGAAATTTTAAAGTTCATTAAGTTTTAATTGGAGGGTGCTTCGTGTTTTAGCATTGTTTGATATGATTCGAGGGCTCGACTAAGTTCGTATGGTGTTTTAGGACTTATTGGTATGTTCGGTTAAGGTCCCCGAGGCCTCGGGTGTGTTTCAGATGCTTAACGGATTGAATTTGGACTTATGCAAATTGCTGAAGTATTCTGGTTTCTGGTGTTTTCGCACCTGCAGTGGGGAGACCACAGGTGCGGACTCGCACGTGCAGAAGGAAAAGCGCAGATGCGGATTTGGGCAGCCCAGGATGGGTTTGCAGGTGCGGCACTTCTCTCGTAGATGCGGACCCAGGGGACTTAAGTTAAGTCCGCATTTGCGATGGAATTTCCGCAGGTGCGGTATCGCATGTGCGCTTATAGGCCCGCAGATGCAAAATCGTTGGGCAGAAAAGGGCCAAGTACGAGGGTTTTATCCCATTTTCAATTTTGGGACTTTGAGAGCTCGAATTAAGGAGATAATGCAATGAATTTTCAGAGAGAACTTTGGGGTAATGATTCTTAACTCGCTTATGGTTGTATTCCATTAATCTATAGTTGAATTCATCATTAAATTAAGGAATTTGGTTGAGAAATTTGGGAAAAAGTTGTAAAGTTCTTTAAATAAAGTTTAGAATTTTGATTCAGATTTGGATAATTTTGGTACGAGTGAACTCGTGGTTGATTGGGTATTCATATTTTGTGGCATTTACTCGATTCTGAGATATGGGCCCAGGTCGACTATTTAGGACGAATTTCAGAATTTTTGTTAAAGTCTTGATTTCATTAATTAGATTAGTCTATTGTTGTTGTATTTATGATATGTAATTCTTTTTGGCAAGATTTGGGCCATTCGGAGTCGGATAATCGAGGAAAAGGCATTTTTACTGATTGATTGAGCTTGGTTCAAGGTAAGTGGCTTGCCTAACCTTGTGTGGGGGAAATCCCTTTTGGATTTGATACTGTTGTGATATGTGAGCGTCGTGTACGTGAGGTGACCAGTGCGTACACGGGCTATTTGTTGTAAAATCCAATATTTACTGAGTAGCACCTTTTTTCATCTTAATTAAGTTATACTAGCATGTGTAGTTATTCTGCGTAGTCTAATATCGCATATCTACATGCTTTAACTGCTTATTTGAACTCTGTTCAGCATGCCTAGTTGATTTCCTGTTCTTCCTTGATCTTTGTCAGTCTTAACTGTGGAATTCTTGTTGTTAACTATTGTATTTATCGGTTGAGCTATGTGTTTACTTTTGAGACTTTGAGGTGGTACCTCGGGAGTTCTCCCTGCACATTTACTTTTGAGACTACGAGACGGTACCTCGGGAGATCTCCTCGCATATTTACTTTTGACACTACAAGGCGGTACCTCGGGAGCTCTCCTCGCATATTTAATTTTGGGACTACGAGACGGTATCTCGGGAGATCCCCTGTTGAGTATTTACTTTTGGGACTACGAGACGGTATCTCGGAAGCGCCCCTGTTGTTATCTCATTGTGATGTGTTGTTATTTCCCTGTAAATTCTTTCTGTTAAATTCTCAATTTTACTTCATTTTATTATATCATTTGTCTTATTATTATATCCTAGTAGGGGCCGGACCTGACCTCGTCACTACTCTATCGAGGTTAGGCTTGGCACTTACTTGGTACCGTTGTGGTGTTATTGTCATTTATTATAATTATATTGTTAAACATGTCACCATGTCTTTTATTATTCCAGTATTGTCTGACCTGACCTCGTCACTACTCTACCAAGGTTAGGCTTGGCACTTACTGGGTACCGTTGTGGTGTACTCATGCTACTCTTCTGCACATGTTTTGTGTACAGATCCAGGTGCTTCATATCAGCCCCACTACTAGCTGAGAGTTCTTAAGAGGGATAGTCAACAAAAAGGCCACTGTACTTCAATAGTCAATACTATAGCAGTTGGAAAGAAAAAATGAAGGTTTATGTTCAATCAATAGATTATCTAGCCTGACTAGTTATTCAGAATAGAACTAGACCTATTCCGAACAACAGTGATGGAAGGAAGCTTGTAAAAGAAGCATCCATATTTGACTACACAAAAGAACAGTTGGATATTATGCAAACAAACGCTAGAGCAATTGACATGCTTTATTGTGCAATTAGTGAAGAAGAATATAAGAATATATCCACTTGTGTGACTGCTAATGATATATAGGACAAATTGAAAAATATCCATGGGGACAACAACAAAGTTAAGGAAATTGAATCCAAGTCAACTCTTGAAAAATATGAATCTGGTGAAGATCGAGAAGACTTGGTCGTGATACCTAGGACGAAAAAAGGGAAGAGTAGAAAGAAGCAGTATAGAAAATCTCATTCCATCCAGAATCATCAAATGAACCGCAAGAATAAGGTTCAACAACAAGAGAACGTATGCTGCTACGAATGTGGTAAATCTGGACATATGAAATTAAAATGTCCTAACTTCAAGAAGAAGATACATAGAATCACAACTTGGAGCAACGAGAATGAATCTGAAGAATAAAACGATCACGAAAGAATGAAGAACCTATGTTTCATGGCAATGGGAGAAATTGACAAGGTTTGTCCTACTCATATTACGTATTGTGATAAATGTGATGAATTACAGAAAAATATTAAATTGGTTCTCAACGACCTTGAGAAAGTTCTTAAGGAATATAATAAGTTGAGGAAAGAGAAGAAGAATTGGGAGATCCAACTTGAAGAACATAACAAGTTGATACATGAGAAGAAAAATTGGGAGATCCAACTTGAAGAATATAACAAGTTGATACATGAGAAGAAAGAGTAGGATATTCAGCTTGAAAAATATCGGTTGGAGAACAACTTACTTCAAGAAGAAAATTTTGAGCTTTGCAAACAAATAAGCAGCTTGCACAAATCCCCCGGCCACTATTTTGATCGATCAAAGTTGTCTCTTTGGCTTAACAACTATCAGTCGACTGAAAAGGGATCTACTAGTAAGCGTCCTACCTTAAACAAGTTGACTGAGGGAAGTTCAAAGTCAACTAATAAGGCAGCTGCATGTAAACACTCTTCTTCTCATATTACATGTCACTACTGTGGTAATTTCGGACAAATAAAATGGGAAGATTCAAAATGGAAGGGAAACACAACATAATGGGAGACAATTTTAGTGGGAAACACAACATAATGGAGGAAATTTGAAGTGTTGCTCCTTTCTTCGATAAAGTATGGAACATGGAGCACTCCCTGGATTTCGGCATGGAGCGTGGAGCACTTCCAGGATTTCGAGCATGGAGCATTTTAATTAATCCAGCCCATCTCTCATGAAGGAATTAGAGGCACTTTTCTTAAGATAAATATCAGTAAAATATTGTGGGCATCAATCAAAGACCAATCTATTACAGCTCTCAAAACTCGCCTATAAGAAGATTGACAAACTCAAGGATTAAACACACAACCTTCTATACAATTGTCTATCCAACTGCATGTTCTTTATTCTACTCTTAACAAGCATTGAAATTTACTTTTAGTAGATTTACTGTGTACACAAAAGAGTGGAGAGAGATAGAAAAATATTGGAGAGGCAGTGTGTCCTTAGAGGTTGTATCATTATTCGTTACTTTGGTGAGCGAGTGAAAACCAAAGAGTCGTTGTTGCTGAGCATGTTAAAACCAACATTTGTTCGTTGTTGGTGAGAGAGTGAAAACCAATCATCTAAACGTTGATGGTGAACGTTGAAAATCACACAAGCGGTATACATATCATATTTCAAGAGATATAGAGATAACATCCTTGCAACCCAAGGAGCCTGGAGTAGGTTACCATATTGGTTCAGAACCAGTATAAAATTTCTAGTGTCATTTATCTTACTGCATTCATATGTTATTACAAACAATTACTATTTGTTGAGATTAGTGTTAGATTAAATCGAAGTACTAACAGTGTTGTGCAGGCTACCTCAGTATCGGTCGACTAAGTGCATACCATAGTCGACTAGAAATTTTTAATAGGCTACAATTCACCCCCTTTTTGTACTTTCAATTGGTATCAGTGCAGGTCTCACATCTTTGTTTCTTTGCTTAACAGTAAGTGAGAAAAGATCCATGACAGGTCATCAAATCACTGGAATCACATTTCAAGAGGGATACTCAACAAGAAGGCCACCGTACTTCAATAGTCAATACTATAGCAATTGGAAAGAAATAATGAAGGTTTATGTTCAATCAATAGATTATCTAACCTAACTAGTTATTCAGAATGGAACTAGACTTATTCCGAACAACAGTGATGGAAGGAAGCTTGTAAAAGAAGCATCCATATTTGACTACACAAAAGAATAGTTGGATATTATGCAAACAAACGCTTGAGCAATCAACATGCTTTATTGTGTGATTAGTGAAGAAGAATATAAGAATATATCCACTTGTGTGATTGCTAAAGATATATGGGACATATTGGAAAATATCCATAGGGACACCAACAAAGTTAAGAAAATTGAATCTAAGTCAACTCTTGAAGAATATGAATCTGGTGAAGATCGAGAAGACTTGGCCATGACACCTAGGACAAAAAAGAGAAGAGTAGAAAGAAGAAACATAGAAAATTTCAATCCATCCAGAATCATCAAAAGAACCGCAAGAATGAGGTTCAACAACAAGAGAACGTATGCTGCTATGAATGTGGTAAACCTAGACATATGAAATTAAAATGTCCTAACTTCAAGAAGAAGAATCATAGAATCACAACTTGGAGCGACGGGAATGAATCTAAAGAATAAAACGATCACGAAAGAATGAATAACCTATGTTTCATGGCAATGGGAGAAATTGACAAGGTATGTCCTACTCCTATTACGTATTACGATAAATGTGATGAATTATAGGAAAATATTGAATTGGTTCTCAACGACCTTGAGAAATTTCTTGAGGAATATAATAAGTTGAGGAAAGAGAAGAAGAATTGGGAGATCCAACTTGAAGAATATAACAAGTTGATACATGAGAAGAAAAATTGGGAGATCCAACTTGAAGAATATAATAAATTGATACATGAGAAGAAAGACTGGGATATTCAGCTTGAGGAATATCAGTTGGCGAACAACTTACTTCAAGAAGAAAATTTTGAGCTTCGCAAAGAAATAAGCATCTTGCACAAATCCCCCGGCCACTACTTTGATCGATCAAAGTTGTCTCTTTGGCTTAACAACTATCAGTCGACTGAAAAGGGATCTACTGGTAAACGTCCTACCTTAAACAAGTTGACTGAGGGAAGTTCAAAGTCAACTAATAAGGCAGCTGCAGGTAAACACTCTTCTTCTCATATTACATGTCACTACTGTGGTAATTTCGGACAAATAAAACGGGAAGATTCAAAATGGAAGGGAAACACAATATAATGGGAGACAATTTTAGTGGGAAACACAACATAATGGAGGAAATTTGAAGTGTTGCTCCTTTCTTCGATAAAGCATGGAGCATGGAGCACTCCCTGGATTTCGGCATGTAGCGTAGAGAACTTCCTGGATTTCGAGCATGAAGCATTTTAATTAATCCAGCCCATCTCTCATAAAGGAATCAGAGGCACCTTTCTTGGGACAAATATCAGTAAAATATTATGGGCATCAATCAAAGACCAATCTACAACAGCTCTCAAAACTCACCTATAAGAAGATTGACAAACTCAAGGATTAAACACACAACCTTCTTTACAATTTTCTATCCAACTACATGTTCTTTATTCTACTCTTAACAAGCATTGAAATTTACTTTTAGTAGATTTACTGTGTACACAAAAGAGTGAAGAAAGACAGAAAAATATTGGAGAGGCAGTGTGTCCTTAGAGGTTGTATCATTATTCGTTACTTTGGTGAGCGAGTGAAAACCAAAGAGTCGTTATTGGTGAGCATGTTAAAACCAACATTTGTTCGTCGTTGGTGAGCGAGTGAAAACCAATCATCTAAACGTTGATGGTGAACGTTGAAAATCATATAAGCGGTACACATCTCATATTTCAAGAGATATAGAGATAACATCCTTGCAACCCAAGGAGACTGGAGTAGGATACCACATTAGTTCCGAACCAGTATAAAATTCCTGGTATCATTTATCTTACTGCCTTCATATATTATTATAAGCAATTGCTGTTTGTTGAGATTGGTATTTGATTGAATCGAAGTACTAACATTGTTGTACAAGCTGTCCCTGCATCGGTGGACTAAGTGCATACTATAGTCGACTAGAAATTTTTAACAGGCTACAATTCACTCCCCCCCCCCCCCCCCCTGTACTTTCAATTGGTATCAGAGTAGGTCTCACGTCCTTTTGTTTTGCTTAACATCAAGTGAGAAAAGATCCATGACAGGTCATCAAATTACTAGAATCGCATTTCAAGAGGGATACTCTACAAGAAGGCCACCGTACTTCAATAGTCAATACTATAGCCATTGGAAAGAAAGAACGAAAGTTTATGTTCAATCAATAGATTATCTAGCCTGGCTAATTATTCAGAATGGGCCTAGACCTATTCTGAACAACAGTGATAGAAGAAAGCTTGTAAAAGAAGCATCCATATTTGACTGCACAAAAAAACAGTTGGATATTATGCTAACAAACGCTAGAGCAATCAACAT
Organism: Nicotiana otophora; assembly: GCA_000715115.1. NCBI lineage: Eukaryota > Viridiplantae > Streptophyta > Magnoliopsida > Solanales > Solanaceae > Nicotiana > Nicotiana otophora. The sequence goes on from AWOL01S0008735.1 coordinate 34,914, forward strand.
ATTTTATTGTGCGATTAGTGTAGAAGAATATAAGAATATATCCACTTGTGTGACTGCTAAAGATATATGGGATAGATTGGAAAACAACCATGGGGACACCACAAAGTTAAGGAAATTGAATCCAAATCAACTCTTGAAAAATTTGAATATGGTGAAGATCGAGAAGACTTGGTCGTGATACTTAGGACGTAAAAAGTGAAGAGTAGAAAGAAGCAGCATAGAAAATCTCAATCCATCCAGAATCATCAAAAGAACCGCAAGAATGAGGTTCAACAACAAGAGAACGTATGCTTCTATGAATGTGGTAAACCTGGACATATGAAATTAAAATGTCCTAACTTCAAGAAGAAGAATCATAGAATCTCAACTTGGAGGGACGAGAATGAATATGAAGAATAAAACGATCACGAAAGAATGAAGAACCTATGTTTCATGGCAATGGAAAAAATTGACAAGGTATGTCCTACTTCTATTACGTATTGCGATAAATATGATGAATTGCAGGAAAATATTGAATTGGTTCTCAACGACCTTGAGAAAGTTCTTAAGGAATATAATAAGTTGAGGAAAGAGAAGAAGAATTGGGAGATCCAACTTGAAGAATATAACAAGTTGATGCATGAGAAGAAATACTGGGATATTCAACTTGAAGAATATCAGTTGGAGAACAACTTACTTCAAGAAGAAAATTTTGAGCTTCGCAAACAAATAAGCAGCTTGCACAAATCCCCCAACCACTACTTTGATCGATCAAAGTTGTCTCTTTGGCTTAACAACTATCAGTCGACTGAAAAGCGATCTACTTGTAAACGTCCTACCTTAAAGAAGTTGATCGAGGGAAGTTCAAAGTCAACTAATAAGGCAGCTGCAGGTAAACACTCTTCTTCTCATATTACATGTCACTACTGTGGTAATTTCGGACAAAATTCATGTTAGATCAAAATTTATTTGGAGACCTAAATAGTTACATGTATCTCCAATGATACAAGCTACTAACCATGAAGGACCCAAAAAGATTTGGGTACCAAAAATAAATTAATTTATTTTGTAGAAATTTTGAGTCGTGTCATAAAAATGGGTCAATGATATTTGCATAATGGCTGGTCAAGGAACATGCTTCAAAGATTTATTCTATAGAAGATGAAGTAACTATTACACGTGATGGTAAAGCTTTAATGAATGGTATCAATAAAGGATATTTAAGTTCCTTTAGAGACTTTATAAGGTGATACGTATCTAGTAACATTTATTTTTGGTTAAGCATTATATGGTATATACAACTACATATTGCTTGAGTCGACTAGCTGCATTATACTATAATTTTATTTGGTCTTATTTTTATCCTTGACTTAGAGATTTTAAATAGCACGAATGCATGTCTTGCATGAACCATGTCATTTGTATTAACATTAGGATAAGCAAGCATGCGTGCACTTTTTATGTCGTCATGTGCTTAAGATATTTTTGAGAATTACTTCTGATATTCATTCTCTTGGTAAGAGTATCAATACTTCTTTCAAATTCAAGAAGGTTATTTAACCTTAAGGCCAATAACTTATGCACATGTGGAGATACTTGACCATTCCTATGACTCAAAAGTTTAGAAGGTACATGTGTATGTTTCTATTGATGTTTTTGCCTAGGTTATATTCCTTAATAAGAAAATGATGCATTTGATCATAGATGTGAGTTATAGTATCTGTTGACATTTGTTTTGCGTCATACATGGTTTCTCACATATTTAGTTTGGCGCCTGAATGGAATGCATAATTGAAAAGAAAGCAATATTTTTGCATAAATTGTTATCATTGGTTTATATGTGCTTTAATATTTTTTAATTGGATCTTATCTTGAATGAAATTCTGTCTGAGCTATGGGAAGAAGAAAAAATAATTTTTGGTTATCTTATTCCCTTTGGTTGCAACTGTCTTGGTATGACTCTTGGTATATTCCTTATTCATTACTACTTTCGATCTTATGAAATTCAAAATATTAATTGTAGAGAAATCTCAACATGCGCACTTTTTTTACAATAATACTTTTCTAAGAAATTTGTGAATAAGGATGGAGAACTTTCAGTGGATGGCTAGCAATAAACAGATAATGACACATCCATGCTAGTTGAACTAGACAGATATGAAGAAGCATTAAGCGATGAATGATAAATTCTAGCTATGCAAGATCTGCTGAACAAAGTTGAAAGAATAAAAAGTGTGAAAATCTATTATCAAGCAAAGGAGCTGCAATCATGGATGACCTGCAAGAAGTTTGATGAGATTGTGAAAGTTAAGGGTAAACTTGTAGCTCAAGGTTTCACAATAAGAAGGTTTGTTTCTTCATGGAGAGTTCTGTTAGAATGTTATTTTTCAGGTGCACATTACAAAGTTTGTAAATTGTCTCTGTATGGATGTTGAAATATTTTTTAAATGTTTTGAAAATAGCAGAACTTTGTTCTATCGCCTTTCTCTGGAGTTAAACATTTTTGAACTAACATTTTTGTGATCAAGACTCGTTATCATTTAAAAGAATTTCATGATTATAATTTGACAATTATTTTTTAACTATGCATTTAAGAGCATATTTCTTTTTGTAATACTAACTAAAAGCATGACAAGCTTTAAGCCTCTGGAAGATGATCGGTTTGGAAATAAGCATGATAGAGAATTAACCTTTATCTTCACATTCCAAATAATGTGAAGCAAAGAGAAAATTAGTAAGTCCACCGATCGATTAAAGTATCAAGGTATGACCAATTCTCTACTTTATTTTTATAACATATATTTTGGTATACCTGATCCGATAAAATCTCTTGATAAGTGCCACAAATTATTTTTGGTTGACATTCTAGTTATGGCTTATTATATGCAAGAACTAATTTCTTTGATCTAGTAGGATATTCTCAGATGCAAACTTTGCAAGTAACAAAGTGGAATTAAATAGAAAAATTGGCATGAAGATTTTTTTTAAAATTCTCATGTCATGAAAAAGACAAAAACAAGGTTCAAGAGTGAAGCACTGTCGGTGAACACTTCTCTATGAGAAGCTATTGCGGCTAGTTTTTTGATGAAATATCAGCTAGGGCAAAAGGCATAACACATGTCATTAGATTTCTTGTGACAAAAGGTAGTGTGAAAGTCTTTCTTGTGAACATTGAACATCATCTTGCAGATACTCTCTTACATCGAGAAAAGGAGTTAGTATAGTAATGAGATATAATTGTGTATCGTTTCATGATGGAAATGATATGTTACTCTCTTTACTCTTTTATGTTTATCACATATATGTTTCCAATATATGGTAGTATATATGAGAATCTAATCAAAAACGTTTAAATAATTTCTACCATTCTTTTGTTTAAATTTTTTATAAATCCTTTGGCCAACTCAAAGTAACTGAGTATCTGCGTGTACTTTGAATGACTTGCTGAGTTGAACTTATCTTTCCCCTTAAGTTTTTTAAAAGGTGATTATCATTACTTGATTCCTTGTACAACTCGTTAGATGATTAGAAGTAAGTAGTCTGAATTGACTATATACATCTATACTTTCTTTGATTGTATATCTCCTATATGTGGTTCACCCTTTTGATGATGACAAAATGGGAAGAAAATAGATAGTACAAAAATTTCTTTGCAAATGTTAAAGATAAGATGCATGAAGGTAGGGGGAGCATAATTGAGGAACGCATAAAGTGAGAGGGAGCATTTACTTGTTCCATCAGTTATAAATTGAAGAGATAACTTCAGGGAAGTAACTAGTTTATCTTACTTATCTCTTCAAGGTGTTTCATTTGATCTTCTTTGATTAAAATTTTCATGTTTTGTACTGAATGGTTTGCCATCATAAAATGGGGGAGATTGTTAGCCCCAAGATTTCATAGATTAATTTTGATGATAACAAACTACCATAAGGGTTTAATCAAAGAACATTTACTTGTGGTAAATTTATTTTTATAGGTTTATTATGGAAAGCAGATGAAAGAATGATGATTGATTTACTATAAAGTTGGGGAACAAAATATCTACAATGCACATTACTTTCATAAATATTATTATTGGGATGATTTACCTTGTTGGAAGAAAGATTCAAAATGCATCAAAGAATATATGAAAAAGTATTATAGAAGATCTTTAGAAGATTGGTACAAGAAAAACAAAAAGAAAAAAAATCAGATGATTGAAGGAGATAGCATGGAATATTTCAATAAGGAAATATGTTGCGTTGATCAAGGAATTAATTATGAAAAGAGATCTATCAATGATCACTTCCAGCTGGAATAGTGAAGGGTGAGAATGAATTCCACTACTAGACTTTACATGATTGAAAACCCCATTAATTATGTCTTTGATTTAAAAGTAAGGCATGGTACGAAAGGAAGATTGAATAGTGGTCTTTGATTAGGTAAATATTATCATATCTCTAGACAAGAATTATGGAAAGGCGATCATGGATTTTAAAATAGCACATGGAGAAAGATCCAAAATCAATTCTTTATATTATTTGAAACCATGTGAAGAGCTTCTTTATGGAAATATCCTTTTGGTCAAATCTAATCTCCTTTAGATTTAAAAGGTGCAAGCTATCAAAAAAAAAAATGAACCGTTAGAAAAGGAGAAAATTTGAGTGCTACCTCTTTCTTTAATAAAGCATGGAGCACCACAATTTGAGTGGTTAACACAACTTAATGGAAGACAAATTAAGTGCAGTTCCTTTTTTTCTTAAGGCCATCAAAAAGAAAGGGAAACAAATCAAGTGCAGTCACTTTAAGGATTGATTGAGACAAACCACAAATCACTCCCTGGATTTCGATAACTTCAAGAAGATCCATAAATAAATAAAACGGGAAGATTCAAAATGGAATGGAAACACAACATAATGGGAGACAATTTTAGTGGGAAACACAACATAATGGGAGACAATTTTAGTGAAAAACATAACATAATGGGAGGAAATTTGAAGTGTTGCTCCTTTCTTCGATAAAACATGGAGCATGGAGTACTTCCTGGATTTCGGCATGGAGCATGGAGCACTTCCTGGATTTCGAGCATGGAGCATTTTAATTAATCCAGCCCATCTCTCATGAAGGAATCAGTGGCACCTTTCTTGAGACAACTATCAGTAAAATATTGTGGGCATCAATCAAAGACCAATCTACAACACCTCTCAAAACTCTCATTGACAAACTCAAGGATTAAACACGCAACCTTCTATACAATTATCTATCCAACTACATGTTCTTTATTCTACTCTTAACAAGCATTGAAATTTACTTTTAGTAGATTTACTGTGTACACAAAAGAGTGAAGAGAGACAGAAAAATATTAAAGAGGCAGTGTGTCCTTAGAGGTTGTATCATTATTCGTTACTTTGGTGAGCGAGTAAAAACCAAAGAGTCCTTTGCTTTTCTTTTGGCCTATGTATATATGCTGCTGGCTCTACTTACTTTGATACTCAAAATTGTTTCCTGAACTGATCTGAGGAGTTGTGATGGATATTGTATCGACTGTAGTCGAGTCTATTTCAATTGGCACCATAGAAGAAGGCCATACAAATGCTGGTTTGAATGGTGGAACTTCTGGTTCTGGTACTGACCCTGATATAATTTGAACTATCGTTTGTGTTTTAGGCCTTTCACTAGCAATTGGATGAGAGCAAGCCAAAGCAAGTAGTAACAATCTCTTTACTTCTTCAGCTACATAATCATCCCCGAGCCTCGTGTCAACAGCTACATAATCATCCCCGAGAATTCTACCATCGCGATGCAAATACCAAACCTAATCAACAAATAGTTGAAAGCCATTAACTTTAGTTCCAGGTCTCTTGCCACATACTAATTCCAACAACACTGCTCCAAATGCATATACATCAGAATGTTGAGTGGCTTTTCTAGTGAGAAAGCACTCTGGCGCAATGTATCCCATCGTGCCAAGCACGCCCTTTGCCTCAGCATGATGTTGTTCGCCTTAAGATCGCGATGGACCACTTTCTGCTCAAACTCATCGTGCAGATAGTGCAGGGCTGAAGCGATGCCCGAAACAATCTTGTACCTGACTTGCCAGCTGAGTGGCTTTTTATCTGGACCTGAGAAAAGGTGTTTGTCTAGGCTACCATTTGGCATGTACTCATATACAAGTAGTAGCTTTCCATGCTTGTGGCTCCATCCTATCACAATAATATATGATTGTAAGATGCTTATGTCTGTATTGTTGTTCTCATCAGCTTGAAGTTGCAAAGTAATTTGCTTGAAAGTCGATAAAAGTCTGCTAGAAAGATAGTATAAATGTTTCTAATAAAAAGGGCAGTTCGGTGCACTAAGCTCCCANCCTAATCAACAAATAGTTGAAAGCCATTAACTTTAGTTCCAGGTCTCTTGCCACATACTAATTCCAACAACACTGCTCCAAATGCATATACATCAGAATGTTGAGTGGCTTTTCTAGTGAGAAAGCACTCTGGCGCAATGTATCCCATCGTGCCAAGCACGCCCTTTGCCTCAGCATGATGTTGTTCGCCTTAAGATCGCGATGGACCACTTTCTGCTCAAACTCATCGTGCAGATAGTGCAGGGCTGAAGCGATGCCCGAAACAATCTTGTACCTGACTTGCCAGCTGAGTGGCTTTTTATCTGGACCTGAGAAAAGGTGTTTGTCTAGGCTACCATTTGGCATGTACTCATATACAAGTAGTAGCTTTCCATGCTTGTGGCTCCATCCTATCACAATAATATATGATTGTAAGATGCTTATGTTTGTATTGTTGTTCTCATCAGCTTGAAGTTGCAAAGTAATTTGCTTGAAAGTCGATAAAAGTCTGCTAGAAAGATAGTATAAATGTTTCTAATAAAAAGGGCAGTCCGGTGCACTAAGCTCCCACTATACGCGTGGGTCCGGAGAAGGGTCAGACCACAAGGGTCTATTGTAAGATATGTGTCTATTTGCTCTCCTAATGGAACCCAACACCCAAACCAACCTTGATCCTTAGATTTTTTTCCTCAAAGTACTCAACTGTCAAGTTCCACCTTAACACACAATTCAATTGATAAAAATTCCCTGTTGAAGCAAAGATGTCATGGTATGTTTCGTCAAAGGGTCCATATTGCCTGTCGAATTTCTTTAGCTTGGCTTGAGATATGGATTGAAGACAGCAGAGGAAGATGAAGATGGTGTTGAGTTTTGCTGTCAACAATCCCATTTTTCATGTAGCCAACAGAATGAACAGAATTAGAGAAGTGAGCACTCTAGAGGAAGACAGGAGAAAAATCAATAAAAGAAGCTTTGAAGCACGTCTTGGATATGATCCTTAAAAGGGTAGTTAATGACTATATGCCTTCTTAAAGGTGAGGGCATTCTAGGAATATTTTCTAATATGAAATATTCAGCAATGTAACAATAACAATAATAACAAACTAAGTGTAATTTCACATGTGGGATCTGGAGAGGGTAGTGTGTACGCAGACCTTACCCCCACCTTAAAGGTAGAGAGGTTGTTTCCGATAGATTCTCGGCTCACAAAAGACGAGAAGAAAAGTAATAGCACCAAACAATAACAACAACAAGATAGTAAGAAAAAGGAACAATGATGTAAACTAAGAGTCCACCAAACTGTATAGAGAACCTGGTTCTCTATCAGTTCTCACAGAACACACACACTAAACAGTAAGTAAATGACACAACAGTATTTTACGTGAAAAACTCCCAGCTCACGGGATAAAAACCACGACCTACACTCGTAGGATTTCAACTTCACTAACCGAGCAAATTTTAGATTACAACCTATTGTAAACTAGGAATTAAACTCTTAATCCCTCACCTATTTGCAATAACTCTATTGCAAGCCTCTTTGTAATAACTCTATTACAAAGCTAACCACTTTGACTAACTCTAGCCAAGCACAAACACACAGTTTATAATTTTACAAAAGATATCTTACAAGATGCTTCTAACTAAGCTGAACAGGAATTACAAGTAAATAACATTAACAAAGATACAACAATACTAAGGACACACGATAAACTCAGCGCTGGGATCTGGTCCTTTGTTCTGTTGCTACTTTATTTTTCAAGCCTTGGAGTCAATGAAGGCGGCAACACAATTGAGAGAGACTTAATTATTTAGGGTTTACAAGTATCCGGTACATAGCATGCTTCATAAAGTGACTTCTGCACTGTTGCATGTGTAGTGCAATAGTGCAGCAACTTTAACAGCTGTAAGGAGTTCACTTGTACTATGACCGGAGGAACTGACAGCCATATGTTCCCTCTGTCGTTTCTTTGACTGATAATACTGGAACTTGTGCCAGACATGTAACTTATTGTTCTGAGCACTTTGAGGTTGTGTAACATGTTTCCTATCTGGTTCTCATATGAAGTTTGTTAAATCATCAAAATACAACGGCACATAACTTATCAAACAGCAAGTAATACTAAAAAATATCTAACAATAATAGAATTCTCTTAGCAACCAGGTCCCGTGTTCCTTTGAGATACCTCAGAATTCTCTTAGCAGCTTTTAGATGAGATTCCTTTGGACTTGATTGGATTCTAGCACATAATCCCACACTGAACACAATGTCAGGTCTGCTGGCTGTGAGATATAAGAGTGAACCAATGATACCCCGATATATGGTTTCATTCACAGGGGAACCGGGTTCGTCCATGTCCAGACGAGTGGCAGTGTCAATGGGAGTATTAATGGTCTTCAAGCTTTCCATCTCAAACCTCTTTAGAAGCTCTTTAACGTATTTATGTTGACTTATCATCGTTCCCTTAGAGGTTTACTTAACTTTCAGACCTAAAAAGAAGTTTAATTCCCCCATCATGCTCATCTCAAACTCGCTTCCCATAAGCTTGGAAAACTTCTCACATAAAGAATCATTTGTTGTACCAAAGATGATGTCGCCAACATAAACTTGCACAATCAGCAGGTTCCTCCCTTGTTTCTTCAAAAAGAGAGTGTTGTCAATTTTTCCTCTTGTAAAGCCATTTTCCAGAAAAAATCTGGACAACCTTTCATACCATGCACGAGGTGCCTTCTTTAAGCCATAGAGTGCCTTGTCGAGCTTGAATATATGTTCAAGATGCTCATGACATTCAAAACCAGGTGGTTGTTTGACAAAGACTTCTTCCTTTAAATATCCATTAAGAAATGCACTCTTGACATCCATTTCAAATAATTTGAATTCCATATGAGATGCAAAAGCAATAAGAATTCTGATGGTTTTCATTTGTGCAACTAGAGCAAAAGTCTCATCACGTAGTCAATACCTTTTTCTTGATTATAACCTTGAACCACCAACCTTGCCTTGTTTCTTGTTGTATTACCAAACTCATCAAGCTTGTTTTTGAACACCCACCTGGTTCCAACAATAGTTCTGTCAGAAGGTCAAGGGACCGGCTGCCACACATTGTTCCTCTCAAATTGATGGAGTTCATCTTGCATAGTAGCAATCTTCAGCATCTTTCAATGCTTTCTTGATACTTTTGGACTCAATTTGAGATAGGAAGGCTGAGAAGGAAAACATGCTTCTTGTCTTTGATCTGGTTTGAATCCCTGAATCAAGAGGAGTTATCACATTCTGAAGAGGATGTAAGCTTTTGTGCTTCCAGTTGGATACCTGAATCTCATTGTGAGAAGACCCATGTTCCTCTGAGTGAGATCTATCATTAGCATCCATGGAAGAGTGAGTGTCAATTCTCTGCTCAGCATCAGGAGTTCCTTGCACGTCATCAGCAACTCCATTTTCTGCTTCAGTTGTTGTAATGGGGAAACCAGGTCCCTCTGAATCAGCTGGAGGTTATGCTGCATCTTCATTAGATTCCTTGACATGACTCATCAGATCAGCCTTTCCGTTTGCCATATCAATTACTTCTCCGTGAACCTTTGACTGCTCTTTATCTTGATCATTCTTATCATGTGAATCTTTCCCACTTAAGTGGTGTGATTCATCAAAGATTATATATACGTTTTCTTCAACACATTGAGTTCTTTTGTTGTAGACCTTGTATCATTTGCTTTGTGAACAATATCCAAGAAAGACCCCTTTATCACTTTTGGCATCAAAGTTTCCCAGCGCTTCCTTACCATTATTAAGAATGAAACACTTGCAACCAAACGTTCTCAGGTAAGTCATCTTGGGTTTCCTCTCGTTCAACAATTAATACAGGGTCTTGTTAAGAGGGACTTGATCATGCAACTGTTTATCAAATAGCAGGAGCCCAAAAGCTTTTTAGTACACCACTGCCAATCAACATTGTCCTTGCCATGTCTTCAAGAGTCCTATTTTTACTCTCCATAATACCATTTTATTGGGGTGTTCTAGGAGCTGAAAATTATGACTTATACCTTTTTCAGCACAGAATTCGTCAAATTTTGCATTGTCAAACTCTGTACCATGATCAGATCTTATGCTTACAAGATTATGACTCATTTTCACTTGAATATGCTTCACAAAATCAATAAAGACTGAAAAAGTTTCATCCTTGGTTCTGAGGAACAAGGTCCATGTGAATTTGGAGTAGTCATCCACAATGACAAAAATGTATTTCTTTCCACCTCTACTAGGCACCCTCATAGGTCCACACAGATCCATATGAAGAAGATCTAATGGACTTGAGTTGCTTACTTCATATTTTGGCTTGAAGGATGATTTGACTTGATTTCTTCTCACACATGCATCACACACCTTGTGATCCTTGAATCTTGACTTCGGCAGCCCACATACCAGGTCTTTTTTAACTAGATTGTTCAGGAAGGAGAAGCTTGCATGTCCCAATCTTCCGTGCAACAGTTCAGCATCATCATCAATAACACTCAAACATGTAAGATCCCCACTGTTTAAGGACTCAAAGTCAACGAAGTAGATATTTTTGATAAGAACTCCACTTTGTTTCCTTTGTCGCAGATTTGAGAGACACTCAGCAGGCTGTATTTCAGACCATTCACATAAGACACATTCTCAATTGAGTGAGTGAGTGTCTCCCAACTATTCCAACTCCCAGAATGTATCCCTTTTTGCCATTGCTAAAGGACACACTCCCACCTTGCAAGGCTTTGAGTGAAAGGAAATCATCAGTACTTCTAGTCATATGTTTAGAGCAGCCGCTATCTATATACTATCTTTGGCTGCTTTCTTTCACTGCTCCCTCCACAAGAAAATCAGAGATTAGACTTAGGAACCCAAACAAGTTAGGGCCCCTTGTAGTGAGGAAAGAGCGAATTAAACTTCTTCTTGTCCAAACAGACATCACACTTTTTTTATTGTAGGAACCAGGTTCCTTAGTAATAGGTACTATTTCAACAAAAACTTTATTTTTCTGTTGGGACTGAAATTTAACTTTATAGAAGTCTTTAAAATGGCCAGTGTTACCACAATGAGTGCAATGCCAGTTATCAAGGACAGTAACATACTTGCTATGTGGGTTGTAAGGAGCCTTTTCTTTTTGGAACCCAATTCCCTACCTGTTCCCCCCGCTACTTTTATATATGGAAGTGATTGTATCAGAATACCAGGTCCACTTTAGAGATTTATCTAGGTCATTTTTAACCCAGCTTAGATCTTCCTAAAGTTGTCTATTTCTTTCAAATTCAGCACACAGACTCAACTCTACCATTTTGAGCTCATTTTCAAGTTTAAGGTGTGCCTCACTCGCCACTTCCTTACTTTTTGAGGTGTTTCTAGAGTTATTTTTCCTCTTTAATTCTTCTATTGTTTCCTTTAGATCCACAACTACTACCAACAAGGCATCTCTCTCATGCTCTACCTTTTCAATTTTCTTAGTTAGAGCAGCCTTTTCATTCTTTAAATCCTCAATGGTTTCTTTTAAATCAACAACTACGACTAGCAAATCATCTCACTCATGTTCTACCTTCCTAATTCCACAGTTAAAATATTTTTTATCACTAATAAGGTTATAATAAGCGTCAATCAAAGTATTTGCTAAGGATACAAGCTTCTTTTGAGAGTAAGACTTCAAATTTCTATGAACGTCTAGAAAGTTTACCTCATCGTCATCATCGTCTTAATCCTCGTCAGATTTGGCCATCAGGGCAAAGATGGAGTCATATTCAGCTGCTTCACTTTCAACATCCATAATCAAAGTGTCGCCTTGTTCATCATCTCCCTCAGATTCACTAGAGGAATCTCCCTACGCAGCAAGAGCTTGTTTCACAACATTGTCAGTGACATCTTTTCTCTTGAATTTCCTGTCAGGAACCGGGTTCCTCTTGGCTATTTTGTCTGCGTTGTGCTTGTACTGGTCTTTCTTGTGGAGAGGACAATCTTTGATTAAATGTCCTGGCTTTTCGCATTTGTGACAATAATCATAGCCCTTTGGTCTACTAGAGCTGCCCTTTTTTGGAATACCTCCATTTCTGTGAACTATTTTCTGAAACCTCCTTGTCAGATAGGCCATGTCAGCATCGTCACTCTTGAGTCACTGTTGTCCGCCTTGAGAACCAGGTTCTTCTCCTTTTTGGGTTCTCTTCTTTCATGGTCCTTCTTTTTCTTCATTTCGTAGGTCTTCAGATTTCCAATGAGTTCGTCAATGATCAGCTTTTGCAGATCTTTTGCCTCCCTGGTAGCATTGACTTTACTCTTCCAAGAATCAGGTAATACACTGAGTATTTTCCTGACCAGTTTGTTCCTTGGAATGATCTCTCCTAGAGAGTGTAGCTCGTTGATGATGGAAGTGAATCAAGTATGCATGTACTGAATGGACTCATCATCCTTCATCCTAAAGAGTTCATACTCAGTAGTGAACATGTCGATCTTTGACTGCTTGACTTGAGTTGTTCCTTCATGTGTAGTATGGAGAGCCTCCCAGATCTCCTTGGCAGATTGACAAGTTGAAATTCTGTTATACTCGTTTTTTTCCAATGCCACATATGAGGATGTTCTTTGCTCGGAAGTTTTTATCTATAGCTTTGCGGTCGGCATCGTTGTACTCCTTCTTTATCTCTGGAACTGTCACTACTGGCTCGCCAATGGTCTTCTTAGGGACGAAGGGTCCATCGCAGATGACATCCCAAAGCTCTGACTCTTCAGCCATGATAAAATCATGCATCTTTGTCTTCCACCATCCGTAGTATTGTCCATTGAATCTTAGTGTTGTAGGTTCATTGACCTTCTTCAAAGTTTGGTGGAGCAGCCATATGGATCCTTTCTAGGTATTAGCCTTATATAAAGAACCTTCTCTAATACCAATTGATGTAAACTAAGAGTCCATCAAACTGTATAGAGAACCTGGTTCTCTATCAGTTCCCACAAAACACACACACACACAATAGTAAGTAAATGACACAACAATATTTTACGTGGAAAACTCCCAGCTCACGGGATTAAAAATCACGACCTACACTCGTAGGATTTCAACTTGACTAACCAAGTAAATTTTAGATTACAACCTAAGAATTAAACTCTTAATCCCTCACCTACTTGCAATAACTCTATTACAAGCCTTTTCGTAATAACACTATTACAAAGCTCACCACTTTGACTAACTTTAGCCAAACACAAACACACGGTTTATGGTTTTACAGAAGATATCTTACAAGATGTTTCTAACTAAGCTGAGTAGGAATTACAAGTAATTAATATTAACAAAGATACAATAATACTAAGGATATCCGATAAACACAGTGCTGAGATCTGGTCCTTTGCTTTGTTGCTACTTTGTTCTTCAAGCCTTAGAGTCAATGAAGGCGACATCACACTTGAGAGAGACTTAAATAATTTAGGGTTTGCAAGTGTGTGTTTTTCCTTGCCTCATGTTAGTAATATATAAGTGAGATCATTGGGATGATGTAAGCAAGTATCTGGTACATAGCATGCTCCATAAAGTGACTGATGCACTATTGCGTGTGCAGTGCAACAGTGCAGTGACTTTAACAGCTATAAGGAGTTCACTTGTACTGTGACCGGAGGAACTGATAGCCATCTGTTCCCTATGCTATTTCTTTGACTGATAATATTGGAACTTGTGCCAGATATATGACTTGTTGTTCTGAGCACATTGAGGTTGTGTAACAGGTTCCATATCTGGTTCTCAGATGAAGTTTGTTAAATCATCAAAATACAAAGGCACATAACTTATCAAACAACAAGTAATACTAAAACATATCTAACAATAATAGAATACAAGACTAACACTAATACTCTCGACTACATACTAACGGTCTACCTTGATTCTCGACCTCTACACCTTCCAATCAAGGGTCATGTCTTCGATAAGTACAAGTAACGCCATATCCTGCCTAATCACCTCTCCCAATACTTCTTTGACATCTACCTCTTCTCAGCCCCTCCAATGATAACCTCTCACATCTCCTTACTAAAGCATCTGTGTTTCTCCTCTTCACATGCCCAAAACATCTAAGTCTAGCTTCTCGCATCTTGTCCTCCACCGGAGACACTCCTACTTTGAGCCGAATATCTTCATTTCTAATTCTATCCATCCTGGTATACCCTACATCCATCTCAACATTCTTATCTCTACTACTTTACTTTTCTGGTTATGCGAGTTTTTGACTGGCCAACACTCAGCCCCATACAACATAGTTGGTCTAAGTACCACTCTATAAAACTTTTCTTTAAGTTTAGGTGGCACATTCTTATCACATAAAATACCAGATGCTAGCCTCCACTTTATCCACCCCGGTCCAATACGATGTGTAACATCCTCGTCTATCTCCCCATTTTCTTGGATAATAGACCCAAGGTACTTGAAACTATTTCTCATAGGGATAACTTGTGTATCAAGCGTCACATCTCCATCTGTTTCACTAGTCTTGTCACTAAAATTGTACTCCAAGTATTTTGTCTTGGTCCTACTCAACTTGAACCCTTTAGACTCTACGGTCTGTCTCCAAATCTCCAGTCTCGTGTTTACACCGCCTCGCGTCTCGTCGATAAGTACAATATCATCTGCAAACAACATAAACCATGGCACCTCCCCTTAAATGTGGCGCGTCAGTGTGTCCATTGCCATGGAAAATAAAAATAGATTGAGAGCTGACCCCTAGTACAACCCCATTACAATTGGAAAGTGGTCCGAGTTTCCCCCTCTTCTCCCCCCAACTGTCTTCACCCGGGTCTTTGTGGGGTCCATCCCATTAATATGAAAGAAAGACAAACTTCCTTTAGCATAAAGTATCATGCTGCCAAATTTACAGGAAATGTGATTTGAGTTGTCGGATGTTTTCATTGCTTTCACAAGGTAAAGCTTTGACATTTACATTATGATGATATCATCCATGATGCAAGCAAGGAGTATTGGACATCTATAAATAGATAGCTCCTGACTCAGTTAAAGATACACCATCAGAAATAGAGAAAGAAGAGTAAGGCATCACAGGCAGGATATAAGAAAATAGTCTGTGAGGAAAATAGAGTATGTGAGCGATATTATAGTGAGGTGGGAATATAAAAAAGGGGTTATTTCTTTTGAGTATTATAGTAGTTTTTGGAGTATTTTACTCGGGCCTACAAAGTATAAAATTCCTTGCTATAGTAATATCAGTTGCTCCTCTCGAGCCATCGTTTTTTCCTTATTTAGAAGGATTTTCTACGTAAAAATCTCAGCGTCTTTGTTGTTCTTTTTATTCTTGTTGATTACCGTATCTCGGTACTACGTTATTATTCCGTTGTTATTACCGTGAATATTATTTCTGTGGAGGTTAATTTTCCCAATAGTCTTAGCTCCATCATACATGTCCTTAATCATCCTAGTGTAAGCAACAAGAACACCCCTAACTTCCAAACGTCTCCATAGAACCTCTCTAAGGACTTTGTTGTATGCCTTCTCTGTTAAGCAAGTTGATACAAACTATTGAATATCTGCAGTATTTTCACCCACTCAACTCAAACTTTGTCATATGTATTTTTATTTAGAAATAATTTCAGAGACCCTCTTCTAGATTTCATTTCATAATACTAAGGGATCGTTTGGAAGGAGAGATAAGGAATAATAATCCAGAAATTAGATGTCAGATTATTTTGTCCCGCGTTTGATTGAATTTTCGAATTCAAAATTAGCAATCCCAAGATTAATTTATACCACAATTGTGGTATTATTCTATCCCACATTGAGGGTGGATAATAGTCTCGAGATTGCTAAATCTCAAGATATAATACTACAATGACAACGATGTCCTTTTCCAAGGCTCTTCCCCCAAAGCATTTACAAAATCTAAGGTTAAATTTGGAGATAAAAGTTGATCCCAACTTATCAAGTATACGCCAAACACATGTTTTGTATTATATCTCATATATCTCATTTTTAATCTAATGCACCAAACGCCGCTTAATAAAAATATATCCACTAAATAATCTTGTCACAAATAATCCTTGTATTATTATCCGGGAAGGGGGAGGAGGGACGACAGAGTCATAATTACCTTATTATTCTTAGCACGGCAAAGGGTTGACTTCCAATATGTAAGTTCATTACTTCTGCATTTTTTAATACTCTGATTACCAATGAGAATGAAAAAGGGAAGTTCATCAATCTTATTAAAAAAGATGATGCTACAACAATTGACAGAATCTGCTTTATAAAAATTCATTCGAGTCTTCTTTTGTTAGTTTATTTAATTTATTCAGAATGAGTAACCTATTCAAAGAGGAGAATTAAGGCAACAACCTCTTAGGACCAAATGCAATAACCTTATCTTTACGTTGTGGTATTAAGCTTGTGCTGGAAATGTGAATCTAATAGTTGCTATTAAAGTGCCTTTGATATAAACTGTGATTGACCAAGTGAGAGATGAGAAAAGGATTGCTATAAATTTTAATGGATAAGCTTTAACATCTATAAAATATCATCATTAATTAAGAGAATTTGAACCTTTTATTTTGAAGGAATCTACCCGATGAGTTTCTTGGACTCTTTATATGGTTTGGGCAAATCTTTACCCCTTTGAGCTAGATTTTGAGGTTGACTTAGACCCAAAATTTATTCTTATCATGGTATCAAAATCAGGCCCCGATGTTGAGTCCCACAATAGATTGTTCACACTCCAATTGACAGGTCTTGGCTAGTTGAGTTAAGTCCAATATTCATTCTCCGGATTTATTAGTGTACTTGAGTGACAAATATAAGATCAATAATCCGAGTAATGTCACTACCAAATTGTTCTGTCATCAAGCTAATTTCAAGATTGATGCAGCTTGTAACGTATGAGAAAATTCTTCCACGGGTGACTGATGTCTATCATTTCTTTATAATAAGATTGATGAGCTTCTCTTTCTCACTTTCATAATATAATCATATTATAAACTGCAGAAAGGAATGAACTTAATTGCATATTGTATTTTTAGTCAACCCTTTGCCGTGCCAAGAACAATAAGGTCATGATGACTTATTATTATATTAAATCATCTTATAATATAATAAAAAAATAAATTGGCAGCAATAATAATCGAGTTTCACTTATCTGTTAGGAGGCAATTTTGTTATTAAGTGGGTTAAATGGGAATGCGGGACATGATTTAAATGAGTTTTATCATTAAAAATAAATTTTTAATATGACATGACATGTCACTTTAATTTTATTTTGAGTAAAAAAGCAATAGTTAGGTGACTTGTTATTTAATAAACAATACATCTTCCGGTCCATTTTAAGTGATTTTTTTGGTTGTTTTCACAATTATTAAGGAATTCATCTTTTAACATTAATTAATAATGTAATTGACCATATTAACTTTAATTTGCTCATTGAAAATACAATAAATACTCCTAGGCTCTTTACTTCAAGGACAATTTTGAAAACAAGATGTTAATTCTTTCTCGATATTTGAAAAACTCAAATATTGTGGACCACAAAAAAAAATCAAAAAATTAATTAAAGTGAACGAAAAGGAATAATAACTTTGATAGATTATTTTCATAAGTTGAATAATTATCCAAGGTACTAACTCAGTAATATACTAAAACATCATCGGCTAAGCATCGGCCAATTATTGCCACTCAATTAAAGTGACCTTACGAGTTACAATTTGTATGACGATCACGTTTAGGATATAAATATGCAATACAATTTGGACTAAAATTAGGAATATGCAATACAATTTGGACTAAAATTAGGTTATGTCTGTCTAAACTCTAAAGAGAAACATGCCAATATTCAAATGAGGCACAGAAATTGTTGGAAGTTAGTGCCAAGAAGCTCAAGACACAATAAGTTCCATGATTTGCCCAAGACACAAAAACCTTGTTTAAGATTTATATGGCTCAAATTTAGACCATAATTAGGTTTTATCCGTCTAAAACGAAACATGGAATTATTAGGAAACTATCCATTTAGACCTTTTGGCTTTTAGAGCTAAAATGTTATCAAAATTAGTCAATTCATAATATACTACTAATATTAGCAAAATGCTTTCACTACTCGCCTAATTAGCTATTTGTATGCTTCTTCCTTCCTTTCGTAAACGTTTTCCTTTAATAAAGACTTGGGAGTTTATGTTCATTTGTTATCGTGCTAATATTGTTGTGTAACCTAAAACATAATTTTGGTTCGGTTCAAAACTTCAAATTAACTAGAAGTTTTGGACTTGTTCTTATTTGCGTGTATGAGAAGAGTAATGAGTAATTGACTAATCAAGTTATCATTTAGTCACAGCTAGCTAAGCTTATTTAGCTTTGCAACAATAACTGCTGTGACTAAATGATAATTTTTTTTAAATAATAATAATAATAATAAATTATCATTTAGTCACAGTAATTATTGTTGCAAAGCTAAATGAGCTTAGCTAGGGGTGTACAAAGAAAATCGATAAACCGCACCAAACCGATAATTCGAGTCAAATCGAAAAACAAACCCGATGTGCTTTGGTTTGATTTGGTTTGGTGTTGGAAAATAAAATCTGACCATAATTGGTTTGGTATGGTTTTAACTAAAATAAATCAAACCGAAACCAAACTAACCCGATAGTATATTTATATAATTTTTAAAAATATTTTATACATATAAATATTTATTATAACGTAATTTATAAAAATTTCTTAAACTTTTTCACAGTTTTATCTTTTAACGTATTATTTCAAGTTTAGACTTAACATTTTGAATGATAAGTAAATTTTATAGCCCACATATAAATGTAGTAACTCAAACAAAGTTCAAATCAACAAAAGAAATCCAATTTAATACTAGGAATGCTGATAGTGTTGAATAATTATTTTAGTTTTACATTGGTTTATAATGAAAATGCATAACTCAGTTTATCTTTTTCTTTAGTGCTTACTTATGTAATTGATATTAGTACTTATTAGCTATATTTATTTTAGCATGACCTATATAGTATTTTTAGATTATGTTAATTTTTATTATGGCTTATTAATTAGCAATATTTATTTTATGTAATTTTATTATCTTTGTTATTGAATATTTTAGTATAATGTTATGACTTATCTCATATTATTGTGTTAGTTTCTTGAAAAATACATTATATAGTTGTATCTTACTAGGAATTAAGAAATATTTGGAGAATGAGTTACATATTTTATGCTATGAAGACTTTACCGGAGAAAAATTCAAAAACCCTAAAAAAATCGAGATTGAAAAACTCGATTTTATTGGTTTGGTTTGGTTTATAAATTTAAAACCCCGACACCATTGGTTTGGTTTGATAAAAAAATCTGAACCACCCGATTTATGTACACCCCTAAGCTTAGCAGGTGAATTAAGACTAGTTCTCATACCAACAAAAAAATTGAAAAGAAGATGAGCTAAAACTTTATTGAAAGCTATTGAAGTTCGTTTAAGTTTTAGTTTGAAATTTCGGTCACCAAAATTAAAATTTATTTTGGGTAGGTATTATTGAAATAGATTAGGTATATCTCAAGCAGTTTGAATCTCACTTTTAGAATGAGTTGGTGGAGATTTGAGGTGGTTTAACTTACAAATTCAAAATAAAAGATGAACATGGAAGAAAATAATATGTGTATCACATCGTGTATATTTCATGTATCATTTGTGTATCGCATATGTATCATATGTATAACCTTTGTATATCCATATATAATTGTGTAAGAAAAATGTTAGTTACATGTCACATAGACTTTTAAACTCGATTTTCACTATAAATTTTGACTTAAAACTAGTACAAATCACCTCTAATCTTACTCAAATTTTATATATTGCTTCAACTATATTTTCTAATAAAATCTAACCATATCCATTGGAAAACAAAATTGCCTATATTTTTTGAATGTCGTATATCAACAACAACAACAACAACCCAGTATAATCCCACTAGTGGGGTCTGGGGAGGGTAGTGTGTACGCAGACCTTACCCCTACCCTGAGGTAGAGAGGCTGTTTCCAAATGACCCTCGGCATCCTTCCCTCCAAGAACTCCCCACCTTGCTCTTGGGGTGACTCGAACTCACAACCTCTTGGTTGGAAGTGGAGGGTGCTTACCATCAGAGCAACCCACCTTGTCGTATATCGTTAATAACAACAAAACTAAGGTGGGCTGCCATGCAGAATAAAGGTCTCGTAGGAAAAAGACAAAACGTAGGTAGGCTGACACACGAAGTGAAGGTAACTAGCCAATTTTTCAAGGTCTAGTAAACTAATGTGGTAGTGCACACAAGGTTAATTCACTCTGGGTTGGTAGCCCCATCTGTTCTGACATTGGAATAATCATTATAATACGATGATAACACTTGATTAGCGAGAAATTCTCTGTTTTCCTCTCAGCAATGGTCTGTCTAGGGCTACTTTCAAAAATGCAAATTCCGTAATAAGATCTTATTCATGGGCATTCTCTGACTTAGAATCGAATTCATACTCGAC
This sequence comes from Nicotiana otophora, assembly GCA_000715115.1. Classification (NCBI taxonomy): domain Eukaryota; kingdom Viridiplantae; phylum Streptophyta; class Magnoliopsida; order Solanales; family Solanaceae; genus Nicotiana; species Nicotiana otophora. Next base: position 55,707 of record AWOL01S0008735.1, read on the forward strand.
AATCTATGATCTTCCAAGCGCCTTAGTTTATGTTGAATAAGTATACCCGACTTCTAGCTAATTGTTAAATAAAGCTCTCCGTGCTTAAATTCCTACGTGAAAGTATTCTTTTGAAGCAAAAATTTAGGTAAATCAAACATGCGTAGAATACTTGACTTTTTCATTTGCAAGATTACAAAAAGTATTCCCCTAGAGCTCTGTTCTACGAAGGCCTTTCGGGGATTGGCCTTTCTTTTTCTTCTTCCCGGTCTGATCGGCCAAGCTCTCGTAAGTGATCGCTTATATGTCCATTTTGTTCTGGCTAGTAAAGTCGGAATATTTTACGACTCGATCCCGAGTCCTCTAGCTAAGAATAAACGATTCATATCTATCTTGTCACGGTACTCCTCATGAGTGGTTTCAAGTCTTTTGTAACTGGTTCATACTTTGAATGTTATTGTACATCTTATTTGTTGGGCTAAACCAGTACAAAACACTCTCAACACAATCATTGTCTACTTTGGGTTCAGTTCTCATAGTTTTCTCCAAAAGATCTCAATGCTATTAAGAGTATTTGTACCTTTTATATTTAGCTTCTTTTTTCTTGTCCAATTTCAATGTGAGATTTTGTGCGCACGTTCATCACTCTATGGCAGGATAGTATGTGTTATCATAACAAGTGGAGGAGCTTTTTCTTTCAAATGTATGTCCATTATATTTCTCTAGCTTTGTTGTTATTGGCAAATTGAAATATCAAACCTTCTAGTATGCACTATTATCTAATACAAATTTCGAATTCAGACTTATAAAATTTAAATCATAAATATTGTCCATGTGACTTCTCACTTCATGAAAGGGCAACAACAACAACAACAATCCAGTATAATCCCACTAGTGGGGTCTGGGGAGGGTAGTGTGTACGCAGACCTTACCCCTACCCTGGGGTAGAGAGGCTGTTTCCAAATGACCCTCGGCATCCTTCCCTCCAAGAACTCCCCACCTTGCTCTTGGGGTGACTCGAACTCACAACCTCTTGGTTGGAAGTGGAGGGTGCTTACCATCAGAGCAACCCAC
>AWOL01S0008735.1:57422-131609 GCA_000715115.1 Nicotiana otophora
ACAACAACAACAACAACAACCCAGTATAATCCCACTAGTGGGGTCTGGGGAGGGTAGTGTGTACGCAGACCTTACCCCTACCCTGGGGTAGAGAGGCTGTTTCCAAATGACCCTCGGCATCCTTCCCTCCAAGAACTCCCCACCTTGCTCTTGGGGTGACTCGAACTCACAACCTCTTGGTTGGAAGTGGAGGGTGCTTACCATCATGAAAGGGCAATGGTCTAATATTCCTTATAAAATACTGACAGATGCTTTTTTATTTTTAAATGGAAGAGTTTGAGCATTTCACGACCAGAGATTATTTAAATAATTTATGCAGTCTATAGATCATAGTCGCAGCCATTACATAATTCTTTTTTGTCTATACCCTCTTAGTCGGTTTCCATTTTTTTAACTTTTTATATTAAGAAATTGATTTGAAAAAGACACATATTATATAAATCTTATTTTAATCCTGACTTTACCTACTTTACAAAAGGAGGGGTATGAGCTAGAAAAGTATCTTACTTGCCTTTTTTGATTAGGTTCAATAAAGTTCAAAGATCTCGATAACGCCAAAATAGTATAAGAATATCCCTCGTTATACTATTTGGTTATCTATACCCATTCAGTCATATTTTGAGTTCAAATATACCCTTCATTTAAACAGAGGGACACGTGTCATCGTCATGTTAGTCAATTCTAAATATCTTCTAATTAATTAAAAAGACTCATTAATCATACCCGGAAAAACAATTTTTTAAAGCAATTTTTTCTTTTTGTAAAAACTGAAAAAAACTGAAATTATTTTTACTAAAAACTGAAAAAACGAATATATTTTTTTTCCAGTTTTTACAAAAAAACTGCTTTAGAAAAAACTAAAAAATATTTTCTAAAACAATATTTTTGAAAAAGCTGAAAAATAAAAAGCTGAAAACCAATTTTCTAAAGCAATTTTTTTTTGTAAAAACTGAATTTTTTTTTACTAAAAACTGAAAAAAAAACATTTTTTACCAGTTTTTTTACAAAAAAACTGTTTTAAAAAAAGCTGAAAATTATTTTCTAAAATAATTTTTTTGTAAATACTGAAAACAAAAACTAAAAAGCAAATTTCTAAAGCATCGTTTTTGTAAAAACTAAAAAAACAATTTTTTTTTTCTAGTTTTTAGTTAAAAATATTTCAGTTTTTTTTTCCAGTTTTTAATTGCTTTTCAGTTTTTTTTCTTCAGTTTTTACAAAAATATTATTTTAGAAAATATTTTTCAGTTGTTTTAAAGCAGTTTTTTTGTAAAAACTGGAAAAAAAATATTTTCATTTTTTCTTGTTTTTAGTAAAAATGTATTTTTTAGTTTTTCCTGTTTTTACAAAAAAATAAATTATTTTTCGGGTATGGATAATGAGTCTTTTTAATTAATTAGGAGATATTTAGAATTGACCAACATGACGATGACACGTGTCCCTCCGTTTAAATAAGGGGTATATTTGAACCAAAGTATGACTGCAGGGTATAGATATCCCAATAGTATAACGAGGGGTATTCTTAGACCATTTTCGAAAGTAGAGAGATATATTTGGCCGTTTGCCGTCTCAAGAATGACATAAACTTGAGTTAAGGCGTTTGGACATGGATTTGTTGAAAATTGAGAAAAAATTAAAATTAAAATTTAAGTTGTAAAAGGATATTTTCAAATAATTTAGCGTTTTAAGACGAAAAGATAACTTTGGATGTGTGATTATAAGTTAAGTTTTCATTAAAAAAAGGTAAATGGCTTCCTCATTTATGCGTGACCATAATTTTCTTACAACCATCTTGACTATTAATTTTATATATTACTTACTTTAATTAATATTTTTATCAATCTTTTAGTACTAAAACATTTAATCAAAACACTCCCCTGTGTGCTAATATAATTAAGGTAGACTGCCTTGTTAAATTGACTTTCGCTTAACTCAATCCCAAAAATTAATTTATTAGGTGAAAATTGTCCAAAACCATATAAGGAGACCAAATACCTTATACCCCACCGATTTGGGATATCTCAACATCTCCCCTCACGCCCCGGCCTGCAAACTGGAGCGTGTACAACATAAATAGGGTCCAACATCGGTAACAATAATTAGGATGGGCCTGACTTTGATACCACGATAAATGGACTTTGGGCTTAACTCAACCCAAAAACTAGTTTATGAGTTGGGGATTGCCCAAGACCATATAAGAAGACTAAGAACCTCAAATTCCACCGATTTGAGATATCTCTACATGCCTATATTATACCCTTGGGGTGCTGTCTTTCCCCGAACTCGACGTTAACGCGAGATTGCTTTGTGCCATAAAGAAACTATATATTTGTTTTATAAAAGGACTTCCGGAATATCTAAAGATTATCTGTCCTGAAAATGACTTCCGAAACTTCACAGTCCTTATACTACTAATCAAAAGGAAAAGTGGGGGCAAGAATGTTAGAAATGGAGAAATGAGGAGTCTAATGTGAAATTAATTGAAACAGTCCGAAGTCCTGTGGTCTGAAATACTGTTTCATAAACTGGTTCTTGATTCTTGAATCTATGTTCTAACTTCCATAGTACCACTTTAGGAAGTTAAAGATTGCGCGGGAACCAGTTTTAACTTTGTAAGTCACTTCACCTTCCACCCCAATTGCCTAAACTATTTCCCTTTCCTTTTTTTCTTTGTTTTCCATTATCCTTAGTTTTGCTTCTATAGTCCAATTCTTGATTCTTGATTCTTGATTTTCTTACTTTTGAATTCAAGTAAGGTTCACATCCTATGGATTTTTTCTTTTTGGTAGAACATAAAGTGAATAAATCTTTCATCTTTGAGTCATTTAAGGTCAATGCCAAATTTTCTTGAAATTCATTGAGAATTGCTTTCCTAGACACCCTTTATATAGTAGGGTCAGAAAAGAGTGAATGAATATAGAGGATACATATAATCGACCCGTCGACCCCATTTCCAACTAATTTGGAATTGAGCTATGCATTGATTGATTGATTTTGGAGAAAAGATATTTTAGTATTTAGTTTCTTGCTTATTGTTTAATGACATAATGAATCAAGTTTAAGCTATTAGTGGTAAGTCTGAAGATACAGCCAGACGCGGATTCGGAATTTCAACTTAATAGGTTTAACCTTTAAGATTTTTAGCATTGAACCCATTATATTTAAGTTGAGTTCATAGCTACTATTTTGTTGCAATGTTAGTAATTTTTATACGTAAATTTATATTTCGCGTCAAAAATTCTTGGTTCAGATTAACCCGATACTAAAGAGCTAGATACGCCCCTTGCTGCAGCTAGCATGCACGACGATTTGCGTCGATGAGAGGTCATGTTTTTTCTTGATATTGTTCATATAACCCGGGGCGGATGTAGTTGTCTAGTGGCGGGTTCAATTGAACCCATAACTTTCGATGCGAAAACATAAATTTATGTGTAAAGATTCACTAAAATTACAAAAATAGTAGATATGAACCCATAACTTTAAAAATATAATGGGTTCAATATTAAAAACTTTAAAAGTTGAACTCATATAGTTTAAATTCTGGATCCGCCTCTGCATATAATAGGGATTTTTTGAAGGAGAATTGCTCATTAAAATTCTAGGGGTCTGCAGATTGGAGTGCAAGAATAAGTTGTGCACTAAAAATCTCTTGTTTTATGGAATTATTAGCTTGAAAGAGCTTTCGACCTATGCTTTTTCGGGTGAATCCAAGCTTGAGAATTTTAGAATAAGGGCATATTTCTCTGCTTGTAGGAAAAAGGGAAGACTTTGACTGAAATTTACATGTTTATAGTTTTATGCACCTTGGACGCAGAAGTTAATTCTTTAAAATGTATCTCCAATTCAGTGATCATCAACCATCAGCGCAGAAGTTACTAGGATCTGGTTACAGAAATTAGGCTTCAAAATTTAGGCATTATAATATTTTCTACTTATTATTTGGCATACATACTATGCAATCCTAAGTTGCTTTATTTCCTAATCTTTTGATGCATATAGATTTGCAGGAAGACAATTTTGAGGGCGTGGAAGATTATTTACCATGAGCATTGAGGAATTGTTTATTCTGGCATTAATGCCTGTTCTGAAAACGCTCTTGATTGCTGTTGTCGGCTTATTTCTTGCCTTGGATCGTATTAGTATTTTGACTGCAGAAGCGCGGCACCATCTGAATAATGTAAGTTGACATGAGACTGTTTCTCGGATTTATTTGATCGAAGCATTAACTCCAGACTGTTAACCCTCTTTTAGCATAGAAAATTTCAAAGTGGTAATTGCAATTGTAAGATTATGCCATCATATATTATACATATGTTTGTAGCCTAATGTGTACGAAAAATGGGAAAACTGAATATACCGCTGATTTCTGCTTGCATATCTTCTCTTAATCTGCCACTAGTTCTTCAGAGAAAGAGTTTCCAATTTGTGGTTGTAGTAAACCAACCAATTCTTTTCTTTACCATTAGCATCTTAGCCTCAAATATTATCTGCAGAGTCGTACAGTTTGTAAAGGATGGGGTAAAAGGTTATGCTGTCCATATCAAGCTGATTCATTACATTTTCTGGTCGTGGGGTTTGTTTTCATGTAATCTTACTTGAAATAATTGGTGAAGAATTTCAAGAAATTTGAGTTTGGTCAAAGTTTACCTTGTAAACGTTTTTGTATTAGGTTCTTGCTTTGGCTTCTTGAAGCGTAAATTCATAACTCTGCTCCTTCTAGACATAAGTGTACTACTAATAGAAATGCCATTAATGGCCGTGGTCCTAGTTTTCATGTTCCAACATTATCCCTTGGTACTAATTAATTTTATGAAATCATTATATAGAAATCCCCCTATTATCGACATTCAAAATATAACGAATGACAGAAGGTTAAGATGGGCCTGAAGTAAGGTTAACTTTGTTGTCTTCTAGAAGGTTTTCTTGGTCGACTGCTATGAGTACGAAGTTGAAAGGCGTGTGCTTTATATGAAGTATTTTTCCCTTCTAAATCTTCCTCTTATCTTTAAGTTAATCGTTTCTTCCATGAGTTAACAAATATTTAACTACCTCAAAGAAAATGAGAAATGGAAAGCAGAAAAGGGAAAAGAGGAAAGAGGAGTAGTTTTGTCATCCGACACACCTTTCAATGGCTAACAAGGATCTTATGTTTCTGAATTTGGGCAGCTTGTATTCTATATCTTCTTTCCAGCGATTTGTGCTAGTGGTGTCATTGGTTCAAGTACAGAAACCGGCATATTTTCTTTGTAAGTCCATTCTTGTCTACCCTTTAATTTCCTTAAATGCATTTAATATTTCAATAGTTTTCAACTTTTCCTGTGTTTTCTGTAACACTTGATTCAAGTACAGGTGGTTCATTCCAGTGAGTATTCTTATTACATTTCTCGTTGGATCAGCTCTCGGGTGGATACTTGTCAAAATCACTAGAGCGCCTCGGCATTTGCATGGCCTTGTTATTGGTTGTTGCGCCGGAGGTAGATAAACAGCATTTTGTTGTTTTCCTTTAGTATAGTGTAACTTTTGATTTTTAGAAATACTTAGCTCTGCACTTTAAACATGAACTGTTGACAACAACAACAACAAACTCAGTTTAATCCCACAGGCTGTGTGTTCGTAGACCTTACTCCTACTTAGTGAAGGTAGAGAGGCTGTTTTCTATAGACCCTTGGCTCATGAATTAAACATGAACTGTTAGAGCAACAAAAATGAAACCGACAAATTGTTTCTTTTAAGAGAAAAGTGTCACCTTTGAAATTTAGTTGCTTTTAACGCTTTTGCTGATATCCTATAATTCTACGCGAAGAAAATCAGCATGGATTGTGATGCCAGTAGAAGGGATAGAGGGAATCTTGAACCGTTGATAAATATAGAACGATAACAAGTAATTATGCGTTTTAAATCATGTTGTCTAATGGCTTTTTCTAGAATTTTCAAGTGTTTAATTCTTCTGAAGTCATGAAATCCATATTCATATTCACGAGTTTCTGATTAATGATCATGACAGGAAACATGGGGAACTTGCCTGTCATTATAATCCCAGCCATCTGTGCAGAAAAAAACAATCCATTTGGAGATTCGGCTACGTGCACTAAAAATGGAATGGGTTATGTTACCCTCTCTATGGGGGTAATGAATATGACTTCATTCTGTAAGTGCTAAAACATAAACAAATTCTGTCTTGCATGTTATGACCTTCAGCTTGGTTTTATTATTCTGTTTCCAGATAGGAGCTATTGGCATCTGGTCGTACGTATATAAAATCATATGGGCATATGGAAAGAGGGATGACGGCGATGTCTCAATCTACTCCAAATTAAGAGAAAATCAGCATGGTGAAACATCAAAAGAATCCTTGGATAGTATTACGAGAGCACTACTTCCAAATAGTAACTCGAACTTCAAGGATGATGAAGCTTCAGCTATGATCGAAACTAAGGTTAGTCGTTCTCCTTTTCGTATATTAATCAAGAGTAGACATTTGAAGGGGAGCCTTGACGTAACTGGTAAAGTTGCTGCCATGTGACTAGGAGGTCACGGGTTCGAGCCGTGGAAACAATCTCTTGCAGAAATGTAGGGTAAGACTGCGTATAATAGAACCTTATGGTCCGGCACTTCCCGGGACCCCGCGTATAGCGGGAGCTTAGTGCACCGGGCTGCCCAATCAAGAGTAGACATTAGTAGCATAGATATGGAGTTTCTTCGGCTGATTCTCATCTACTCTGCCAATATACATAAAAATAACAAATCAACACTGAAAGCACACTGCAGCTCCTTCAACGTATACCTATCAGTATTTTTCTCATTTATTACTTTTTGAGTTTATTGAAGTTTCAACAAAAATTAAGTTCAAGCAATTCACAACTCAAAATAACAGGTTTCAATACCTATTATCATCGAGAAGAAGGTGAAATCGTTGATGGAATATGTCGACCTGAGTGTAGTTTTCAGACCGCCTACAATTGCAACGGTATGGCAATAGTGCTTATTACTTATGTCATCCCAATTAGGTTCCCTGATACTTATTCAATTCATTCTCTTTATGTATCTTGTCATTTCTTGTAGATTGTTGGCATTATTATTGCTTCAGTCTCTCCCATCCAAGATATCATGGTTGGCGACCGTGCTCCGCTTCGTTTCGTTGAGAGTTCTGTTGTTTTGCTAGGGTATGTCCCCTCATGCAAATAATTTCCTAATGCTACTTGGCTTACTTGTCGGACGATGTGATGCCTGTTGCCTAAATCCTCATTCTTTACTAACAGAGAAGTATAGTTGGAATTTGAAGATGAGTAATGTTGCTGTTTTTTTTTTCTTTTTGGTGAAAGACTTGGCTAATTAAAAGAGTGGCAATTTACCAGGAAAATGAAACTAAGAATCAATGTAACAGAAAATCAAACAGTACATTAGTTTTCTTTCTTTGCTTTTCACTGTGCAATAGAAAAAGAGGAAAATATATTCAAAACGGAAAAAGTCCAAATTTACCCCTCTAATAAACGAAATATCTGAATTTTACACTCTATTTTACTTTGGAACCATTCATACCCTTGTCCTTAGCAAATTGTCTCATATTTGCCATGACTTTAACGGTGCTCCTAAATTGGGTGAATTGTACGTGTCAAAATACTTCAGAGAAAAAGGTCCAATTAACCCCTCCACTTTTAACTATATTTAAAATTACCCTCTGTTATACTTCAGATTGGAGGTCCTTAAGGTCCAGGACAAACACAATTTTAAGGACAAGGGTATGAATGGTCACAAAGTACATCGAAAGATAAAGTTTAAGATATTTTGTATTGTAGAGGCGAGTCTTGGCGTAACTGGTAAAATTGTTGCTATGTGACCAGGAGGTCACGGGTTCGAGCTGTGAACAGCCTCTTGCAGAAATGCAGGGTAAGACTGCGTACAATAGACTCTTGTGGTCCGGGGATCTTAGAGCACCGGGCTGCCCTTGTATTGTAGAGGGGTAATTCCTTTTTACCCTTTTCCTTATTCAAAATAAGAGAAGGAAGCATAATTCAAAAATCCATACTAAGAGTAAGGAAGAGGTAAATTTATACTTAGGAACCAAAGGCAAACTATAACATTCCATAGCAAGAAAAGTAGAAACTACTCCTAGCATATTGAAACTTCCTATTGTCACTCCTTTCTTTGTTCTCAAAGTGATCATCTTGTCGTGTGATTTGTTCTACGCTAGGGAGGCAGCAATTCCATCCATGACTATAATAATGGGCGCAAATCTTCTAAGGGGTAAGTTGTGTATTAAACTTGGTGTCTACACTAACATTATATTGATCAATTCTACATTTTTTATCATATCATTTCAACCAACTTACGTAACTCATTCAGGTTTCAAGCGATCAGGAGTTGGTATTTGGCTTCTCATTGGGATCATTATAGTTCGATTCGTTTTCTTGCCTATCATCGGTGTTGGTGTTATTACAGTTGCAAAAAATCTAGGCATGGTGGGATCAGATCCTTTATATCACTTTGTTATTCTGCTGCAATATGCAGTTCCACCTGCAATGGCCATAGGTAAAAGTTCATTTGTGATGACAACAAATGCCATTCTTGAACTGTCGTTCAGATTTCCTAACGACAGTGTTTTGATGGATAAAATTTTGCAGGTACTATCACACAGTTGTTTGAAATTGGTGAGACTGAATGTTCTGTTATCATGTTCTGGAATTACGCTGTGGCATCAATCGCGTTGACGCTTTGGTCAACCTATTTTATGTGGATCCTATCCTGAATACTTTTTAGTTGGTGCTTGTTGTATTTTCTCTTTGTATTTCATGTATCATATCACCATACGGTTATCAGAGGGGAGCCTTGACGCAACAGTAAGAGTTGTTGTCGTCTTACTAGGAGGTCATAAATTCAAGCTGTGGAAACAGTCTCTTACAGAAATAATTGACAAGGTTGTGTATAGTGGATTTAATATGGTTCGGCTCTTCCTCGAGCCTCGTACATAGCAGGAGCTAAGTTCACTAAGCTGTCATTTTTATTGTTTATTAGTTATACAAAATATTCATGGGCAAATGCTGTATGGCCATTGACTTGAGCACAATGAATAAATGTACTTGTGATTTGTTTTCACTAATATCTTCCCTCCTTCCTTTCCCACATGGGGATAAAAGCCATAGTCCGAATTGGATCACAAAAGATCTTGTTAATTTGACTTTATGTGGTTAATTAGAGAGATATTGAATATGTGCATAAGGAGTGTTAGCCCCTTGCTTATTGAGATTATAATTAGTGGCGGAGCCACCTTATAGGTCGCAAAAAAATACACTGTGTAGCTAGGTAAAAGAAAAAATTAGACTCCCTTTAATTTTTTGGTATGTTTACTTTTATATATTTTGACACCTCTTAACGAAAATTCTGGCTCCGCCACTGATTAATGGAGAAATAGTTGTACAACAACAACAAACCAGTGAATTCCCGGGTAAGGCCTTATCCCTACCTGGGGAGGGCAGAAAGATTGTTTTCGATGGGTTCAAAAATAAATATTTGTTTTTTATATAGATTAGGATCTCGTTTGGATTGACTTAAAAAAAATGGCTTTTCAGAAATAGCTTTTAAGCCAAAAAATAATAAGTTGGGGTTGCCCAGCTTATTGCTTTTGACTTGTTTTAAGCAGTTTTAAACTTATTTTAAGCACTTTTTGACTTTGCCAATTACTGAAATGAGTTGAAAAAAAAGCTTAAAAGCTGATTTGACCAGTTTAAAAACCAATCCAAATACCTTCTAGTTCTTTGCATGGATTAAAAAAAATGTTACGATTTTAAAGAGGTAAAAAAAGAAATGTAAGGGTAAAATATGTATTTAAAAAAAAGAAAATTGACATATGAGAGAGAAAATATCTATTAGTAAAAGTTAAGGGGCCAGTTTGATTTTAAAAACAAAGTTTAGGAATGTAAATAATTTTCAAATGGCTTACTAATTCGTGAAAGAAAATTAATTTGAATATTGGGCCTCTTTTTAGGCAAGTAAGAAAAGAAGAAAGAAAGAAAAAGAAGAATTAATCGAAATAGCGTCTGTTATACACATATAATACATAAACTATGTATATAATTAAAAAAAATATGAAGCCCATCAGATATTAGTGGGACAACACCAGTAAGTATTTACTGTGCTCAGTAAACAGAAAAGAATATTAGCCCAAGCAATCACATTTCCGCACCAACTTGGGTGCGCCCAACTTTTAAGTTTTCAATAATATAAAAAGCTTATATTATTATTTGGTTGGCGGTATGGGAAACTGCCATTATACCTAAGGAAATTGGCCAAATATATCTTTATACTCCGAAAAAAGATTTAAATATACCACTCGTTAAATTTTGGGTTCAAATATATTCCAGTCGTAATACTATTAGTTTAAATATACTCATCTTCCGTTAAGTTTATCAAAAGTGGACATCAAATTTTACGTGAAACTAATATTTGATAAGCTGGATAACACATGGCATGCCACTTCAGTGCCTCTAACCTATTTTACCCCTCCCCTTTAAATGTGGAAATTCAAATTTAGTCTCCTCCTTCAAAGAGAATGATAAATGTGACAGTTTTGATAACATGAAATACCTTTGTTCTTTTTCTGCCATATTAACTGCAAAATTCAAAGATTAGAAAAATTACACACATCACAGAAAAACCAGCGTGAAAAGACGGACAAATTTCACGTTACAATATACTTTAGTTGCTTGTCCTTCAAGGCCAAGGCAAAAGGTATTGCATTTTGTTTGTGTTGAAAAAGATTCAAAGAAAAACAAAGTAGCAGAAAACAAGGAACACCCTAATAGAAACAAGAAAAGCCAGTCGAAGCTGTTGTTCATAAGCAATCTCAGTTCATTTCTGGGTAAGACAAGTCCAAAAGTCAATTTCAAAGCCCTCAAGCAAAAATTTTCCACCTAATAATATCAGCTATCTGATTAATGATTATGAACAGCTTGCTTTAAGGTTGTATTTGTCCAAAAACTCATCCCGCTACTTTTTTAGTCGTGGAGGAGAAAAAAACAAATAGAGGGAAGGGGTAAAACGAGTTAGGGGCATTGAGGTGGCATGACACTCATCAAATATTAATGTCACCTATGATTTGATATTCACTTTGGATAAACTTAACGAAAGAATGATATATTTAAATCAATAATATTACGACAAAGGTATATTTGAACCCAAAGTATAACGAGTGATATATTTAAATATTTTCTTAAAGTACAGAAATATATTTGGCAATTTTCTGTTATATCTATTAAGCATATTTTCCAAAAAAAGAAAAGCATTGAATCGATCATTACTCATTATGCAGCCATCGGTGAATGAATCACAAAGTTGTTTAAAATTTTCCTCTAGGCTAAAAGGGTGGACTTTATTGTGTTCAACCCTTTCGAAAAGAGATTCGAACCCTTACTCGGTTTATCTGCCCTCTTTGTATTTTATTTCTCGGCCTTTTCACAAGCTTGTTCAAAGTTTCATTAAGGGTACTTTTACGTTATCGGACTTAACTAAAATTAAATTTCCTGCTCGTTCATTGCAAACCAGTCTAGCTTTCTCATTCTTATTTATCTACTCTGACTTATTATGAAACACTAAAGGATTTTAAAAAATCAAATCGTGCAATTGCTTTAGGGTTTTACCGATAACAACAATAATAATATACCCGGTATATTCCTATAAGTAAGGTCTAGAGGGGATAATATGTGCGCAGTCTTTAACCTACCCTGTAAAGATAGAGTTATTATTTCTGAAAGATCGTCTATTCAAAATAACAAAATCACAACACTTTAGAGTTTTACCGATAAACATAAAATAATAATATAACATTCTGGAATAATTCTATTGATGTTGCAGAATTCTTTACTAGGTTGATGACAAAAAATAAACAAGTACTTAACTGATAATGTTCAAAAAGCTAACCCCTTATGATAAAAGGAGAATTTTTTAATTTTATTATCTCACCAAATGAATGTTTAAAGTAATGAATCGAAAAGCTAAAAAACAAATAAAAATACGGTAAGCAAACAAATAATGTATAATAAAACAAATATAATTAGCACACTTATTCAAATCATATGGATATGGGGCGAAGCTACATTCTCCTAAGGTAGTTAATTGATCATAATTTCATCCTTTGTCAAAACATTATACTAAATATATATATATATATATATATAATATAGGTAAAATATTAAGTTTTAAAAGTATATAACATATATTGAACATCATTTATCGTAACTTTTTTTCGCTTTTTTTTAAAGTTGGAACACTCTTGAAAATTTCTTGGCTTTGCAACTAAAGTATGGGTCCACTATGAAAATTGACAATGCGTGCAACTATATGTTAATTTACCATGAGTGCAGAGAGATTCAGGTTTTCTCCATTGTAGAGAATGAGCACAAAGTAAAGTTGGTGAGAGATGAGAGAGAATTTTACTATCTGATTGAGAAAATAGAATGTCAAACTATACAAAACACCCACCTCAACTCTTGTATATACAACTGAATAATAATGGCTATCATTGTAATAAAGGCTAAGTCTACAATAACTTTACAAATGATTAATACAAGTACCAAAACTAGTTGGGCCTCGTGTTGGATCTGTCTCAACTGTAAATGGGCCATGAGTGTGTGAACTGCCCAAGTCAACACATGTGATAACCCAAAAAGTCATCTTTAAATTTAATAATTATTTTTGTGTTTTGAGATCTCAAATAACTTTATTTATTATTTCTCGACTTGTGTGCGCAGTCCATATAATATTTTAGAAAGTGTTTATGTGAAAAATGGATTAAAATGTGAAATAGAGCTTTAAAACTTAATTAAGTTGACTTTGGTCAACATTTTTAGCAAACAGACCCGGATCAGTATTTTGACAGTTTTGGTAGGTCCGTATCGTGATTTGAAACTTGGGCGTATGCCCAGAATTTAATTTGGAGGTCCCTAGCTCAAGTTATGACCATTTAACGGAAACCAGAAATTTAAAGGCTAAAGATTTTCAAAGTTTGACCACGGATTTGATTTTTTGATATCGAACTCGGATTGAGATTCCGGGAATTGAAATAGCTATGTTATCTTATTTATAACTTGTGTGCCAAATTTGAAGTCATCCCGGATTCGTTTAATATGTTTTGGCACGAGTTTTACAAATTGAAAAGTTTGAAACTCAAATATTCGAATCGATGTGTGAATTATAGTTTCGATATTGTTTGATATGATTTGAAACCCTGAGTAAGTCCGTATTATATTTCTGGACTTGTTGGAATATTCGGACGAGATCCCGAGTGGTTCAGATGAGTTTCGGATGAGCCACAGAGCAATTGGAACCTGCTGCCCACTGCTGGTTCTGGTGTGTCGCACTTGCAACATTCTGTACGCAGGTGCGTGGTCGCTCCTGCGGAATTCCAGTCACTTCTGCGACATTGGACAGCCATGTCGAGCTCCGCTTCAGCACAGGTGCGCAACCGCTTCCGCGATGGGCGAGCCGCTTCTCCGAGGAAGACCACTTCTGCGGTCACTAGAGCACTTCTGCGATGTCGCAGGTGCGACATTTCTGGGTGTAGATGAGGCCACTAGACAAGCTGCCCTGTTACACAAATGCAAGCTTTGTCTCGCAAATGCGAGGCAGCAGGTGCGAAAATATAGTCCGGCAGCATACATAAAATCGGGTTTTAGCCATTTTCACTCATTTTTGAGTTTTGAGTCTCGGATTTTGGCGATTCCAAAGGGATTTTTCACGACTTTGTAGTGGGTAAGTATTCTATAACCAAAAGTTATTATATTTCATAAATCCATATCTATATTCATCCTTTATTTCAGATTTAGATGGAAGAAATTGAAATTTTTGTAAAACTTTTCAAAAACGAAAATTTAAAGTTTGAAGGTCCATTTGACATTGAAATTTGATTATTTTTTTATGGTTGGACTCGCCTCGGAACAGATGTTCAAATTTCGTAAGATTTTTCGAGATTCGAGATGTGGGACCCACTGATGACTTTTGAGTGAATTTCGAATTTTAATCCGGAAAATTAGTAAATTCATATGGAATTAATTCCTACTATTTGTATTGAGTATATTGAATTGTTTATGACTAGATTTGGGGATTTCGGACACGAATTCGCGAGGCAAAGGTTTATTGGATTCTTGAATTTGATTGCAAAGCGAGTTAAGTGTTGTGGTTAACCTTGACTTAAGGGAGTATGACTTATTTGTCTATTTGCCACGAGATTTAATGTGCGGGTACAACGTATATGTGAGGTGACGAGTACTTATGCGCTGTGGTTGAGTCAAAGCATGTGAGTGGAATTTGATTATTGTGAATAATTACATATTTAATTAATATATTCATGCTTAAATTATTATTGTTTATTTGATCATTTTTCATGGGATTATTGTTAGTTAAATTATTGTTGAATATTTTAGAAGGTGAAATCGGTATTCTCGTATTGAATTGAATGATAAGTATATATCCCAGCATTTAAATACTCTTCCGAATTTATATTATTATTTTCATGGTAAGGAAGAGTGTAAAAGCACGAAGGGTGATGCCGTACCATTTTTATTATTTATACTATCATTATCATAGTGAGAAAGAGTGTAAAAGCGCAAAGGGTGTTGTCATGTCATTTTTGAGTATTAAAGCACGAAGGGTGATGCCGTGTCATTTTCAGAGAGTATAAAAGTACGAAGGGTGATGCCGTGCCAAAAGAGAGTTAAAGCACGAA
Organism: Nicotiana otophora; assembly: GCA_000715115.1. Taxonomy (NCBI): domain Eukaryota; kingdom Viridiplantae; phylum Streptophyta; class Magnoliopsida; order Solanales; family Solanaceae; genus Nicotiana; species Nicotiana otophora. The sequence goes on from AWOL01S0008735.1 coordinate 72,136, forward strand.
GGGTGATGCCGTTCTAATTATTATTATTATTATTATTATTATTATTATTATTATTATTATTATTATTTATTTATTTATCAGTTTATGGGAGAAATTAGAGTAAAAGCAGGAACGGTGGTGCCATGTCATTTTTAAATTATTAGTTGCTCATTTTATTGTTGAGGAATTAATTGGCTGTTAAGTGATAATTCTCCTGCTGAATTTATTATATCAACCCCCTTTCGCATGTTTCCTCTTAAATTTATAAAGTGTTATTTATTGTTTTATTGTTGTTTCGTATTTGTATATACTTGTACAGGTTGTTTACATACGTGTCCTGTCATAGCCCCGTCACTACTTCGTCGATGTTAGGCTCGACACTTACAGAGTACATGTGGTCGGTTGTACTCATACTACACTTCAGATTTTGGAGTTGGTCACATCGGCGTACCATAGACGTGCTCGAATTCAGCTACTCCGAGGAGACTTGAGGTATAACTGTACAATGTTCGCAGTTTTGAAGTCCCCCTCTATCTTATATTAGTTGTGTATTATCTTTCAAACAACTTAAATTTTATTCAGACCTTTAATTGTATTATTATAGTAGCTCGTACACTTGTGACACCAGATTCAGGGATGTATTTTGATAATTCAGTATTTATGGTCTTCCGCACTTTATTTCAGTAATTGACTTCTATTTAATTTTAATTGCTTAAAAATGGTTAAGATTATTGTTTACGCTGGCTTGCCTAGCAAGTGAAATGTTAGGCGTCATCACAGTCCTGAAGGTGGGAATTTCGGGTCGTGACAAGTTTGTATCATAGCACTAGGTTACTTAGGTCTCACGAGTCACGAGCAAGCTTATTAGAGTTTGAAGGATCGGTACGGAGATGTCTGTACTTATCTTTTAGAGGCTAGGAAGTTTAGGAACAATATCACTTCTTTCTTAATCTGCCGTGCGATCTTATTCCATCATCGATGATTAAACCATTCTATTCTTATTCTCTCGCACATGGTGAGGACACGTAACACATCTATCGATGGATAGAGACCAGAGCCCCCGGTGGTAACTATGACCAGGGGTAGAGGTAGAGGCAGAGGCAAAGATAGATCTCAGTCTAGAGCTTGAGCAACAACACTTGTTGTAGAACCTCGGGTGGATTTTCACGATGAGGTTCCAGTTCAGACTGTGCCAGTTGGACCAGTTCAGGTCCTGGAAGGATTCATAGCTATTGTAGTACTTCAGGATGCTCTAGTCCGTTTGATGAGTCTTATGGAGGGCGTGGGCCAGAATGGTACATTTCCAGTGGCACCAGCCGTCTCACAGGCTGGGGGAGGAGCACAAACTCCCACTACTCCCGCTTTGGAGTAGATGGCTCCCTAGTATCAGGTTTCAGCAGCCCCGCCAGTAGGGGTAGTTCAGCCAGTTGTTGCGGCACAGGCCGATGATAGGCCCGCCATGTCTTCTAAGACCTTATTAAGACTGGATAAGTTTACTAAACTCTTTCAAGTTCACTTCAGTGGTACACCTTCTAAGGACCCACATGATTATCTTGATGCTACCATGAGGTGCTGCGGAACATGGGTATAGTTGAGACCAATGGGGTCGATTTTACTGTATTTTAGATGATGGGTTCCGCCAATAGGTGGTGGAGAGATTTTATGTTAACCAGACCAGTTGGGTCACCTACATTGACTTGGGAGAAGTTCTCACGACTATTTCTAGAGAAGTTCCTCCCTATCACATTGAAAGAGGATTTTCGCAGGTAGTTTGAGCGTCTCCAGCAGGGTAGTATGACTGTTACTCAGTACGACACCCGTTTTATGGAACTAGCCTGTCATGCTCTCCTTTTACTTCCTACCGAAGGAGAGAGAGAGTGAAGAGGTTTATTGAGTGACTTACCCACCCTATCAAGCTTCAGATGGCCAAGGAGACCGGAAGTGAGATTTCCTTTCAGGCGGCTGCTAATGTTGCTAGGAGGATCGAGATGATTCTTACACAGGAAATAGGGCAGGGGTCTGATAAGAGTCATCGGCAGTTCGGTGGGTTTAGTGGTTCCTCGTCTAGAGGCAGGGGTAATTTTGGTAGGGGTCATCCACCCAGGCATCCTACAGTGCACCACCAGCTCCTATTAGTGCACCTTCGATCCAAGTTTCCAAGGTGGTTACTCAGGTCGACATGGACAATTTCAGGGTCAGCAGTCACAGCAGCAGAGGTCTTGTTATACTTGTGGTGATCCGAGGGACATTGCTAAATTCTATCCCAGGTCTCAGGGCAGCATGCAGCAGCAGGGTTATCGTGCTATGATTCCAGCACCGGTTGCTTCACCGCCTGCCCAGCTAGCTAGAGGTAGAGGTCAGCCAGCTAGAGGTAGAGGTCAGGCAGCTAGAGGTGAAGGTCAGACCATTAAAGATGGAGGTCAGACCGTTAGAGGTAGAGGCTAGGCAGTTGGAGGTCGTCCCAGGGACACGGTTTAGAGTGGTGGGGCCAACCCCGATTTAATGCTTTTCCAGCTAGGCCTGAGGCCGAATCATCTGATGCCGTGATTACATGTATTGTTCCAGTTTGCCATAGAGATGCTTCAGTTCTATTTGATCCAGGATCTACTTATTCCTATGTATCCTCTTATTTTGCTTCATAGTTGGTGATGCATCGTGATTCTTTGAGTGCTCATGTGTGTGTGTCCACTCCCGTGGGAGATTCTATCATGGTAGATCATGTCTATCGTTCGTGTGTGATTACTATTGGGAGTCTTGAGACTAGTGTGGATCTTCTACTTCTTGATATGGTAGATTTTGATGTCATCTTGGGTATGGTTTGGCTGTCACATTATCATACTATATTGGATTGTCATGCCAAGACGGTGACCCTAGCCATGACGAGGTTACCTTGATTAGAGTGGAAAGGAACTCCTGGCCATTCTACCAGCAGAGTTATTTCTTATATGAAGGCTCGTCATATGGTCGAGAAGGGGTGTCTAGCCTATTTGGCTTATATTCGCGATCCCAGTACGGATGTTCCTTCTATGGACTCAGTACCAGTTGTTCGTGAATTTGTAGAAGTATTTCCTGTAGATTTGCCGGGGATTCCACCCGACAGAGATATAAACTTCTATATTGATTTGGCTCCGGGCACTCAGCCCATTTCTATTCTGCCATATCGCATGGCCCCGTCGGAATTAAAAGAATTGAAGGAGCAATTACAAGACTTGCTTGATCAGGGATTCATTAGACCTAGTGTTTTGCCCTGGGGTGCACCAGTACTATTTGTAAAGAAGAAATATGGCTCAATGCGGATGCGTATAGATTATCGGCAATTGAACAAGGCTACTATCAAGAACAAGTATCCACTACCAAGAATTGATGGCTTATTCGATCAGCTTCAGGGTGTCAAGGTGTTTTCAAAGATCGACTTGAGGTATGTTTACCATCAATTGAAGATTAGGGCATATGATGTCTCTAAGACAGCTTTCCGGACTCGGTATGGACATAACAAATTCCTAATGATGTCATTTGGGCTGACAAATGCCCCAACACCATTGTGGATTTGATGAATTGGGTGTTCAAGCCTTATTTGGATTATTTTGTGATTGTATTCATTGATGATATCTGGATTTACTCCAGCAGTCGAGAGAAGCATGGGCAGCATCTTCGGAGTGTGCTTCAGACTTTGAAGAATAATCAGTTATATGCCAAATTTGCAAAATATGAATTTTGGTTAAACTCAGTTGCCTTTTGGGGGCATGTTGTATTGGCAAAAGGCATAAAAGTGGATCCTAAGAAGATTGAGGCTGTTCAGAATTGGCCTAGACCTACATCAGTTACAGAGATTTGGAGTTTCCTAGGTTTGGCAGGTTATTATCGCCGGTTCGTGGAAGGGTTTTCATCCATAGCAAGTCCATTGACCAGACTAACCCAGAAAGGTATTCTATTCGGATGGTTAGACGAGTGTGAGTTGAGCTTTCAGAAGCTCAAGACTGCTTTGACTACGACGCCAGTGTTGGTATTACCCACACGTTTAGGATCTTATACGGTGCATTGTGATACATCTCACATTGGTCTTGGTGCAGTATTGATGCAAGATGGTAGGGTGATTGCATATGCTTCGCGGCAGTTGAAAGTTCACGAGAAGAATTATCATGTTCATGACTTAGAATTGGCAGCCATTGTTCTTGCGCTAAGGATTTGGAGGCATTACCTGTACGGTGTCTCGTGTGAGATATTTACTGATCATCGTAGCTTACAATCTCTATTCAAACAAAAGGATCTCAATTTAAGGCAGAGAAGATGGTTGGAGTTGTTAAAGGAATATGATGTCACTATTTTGTATCACCCCAGAAAGGCCAATGTGGTGGCCGATGCTTCGAGTAGAAATGATGTGAGTATGGGCAGTCTTGTGTATATTCTGGTGGGTGAGAGACCGTTAGCGGCATATGTTCAGGTTTTGGCTAATCAGTTCATGAGGTTAGATGTTTCAGAACCCAGTCGGGTTCTAGCTTGCACAGGCGCTCGGTCTTCTTTATATGAGCGCACCAGAGAGCGGCAGTATGATGATCCTCATTTACTTGTCCTTAAGGACACGGTGATACTAAACAGGTTGTTATGGGGGAAGATGGAGTTCTACGGATGCAGGGTCGTATTTGTGTGCCTAATGTGGATGGGCTTCGTGAATTAATTCTTGAGGAGGCACAGAGTTTTAGGTATTCTATTCATCCAGGTGCCGCCAAAATGTTTCAAGATTTACGACAACATTATTGGTGGAAGAGAATGAAGAAGGATATAGTTGCATATGTAGCTCGGTGTCTAAATTGTCAACAAGTCAAGTACGGGCATCGGAGACCTGGTGGTTTGCTTCAGAAGTTAGAAATTCCTTAGTGGAAGTGGGAGCATATCAATAAGGATTTTGTTGTTGGGCTTCTACGGACTTAGAGCCTGTCATAGCCTTGTCACTACTTCGTTGATGTTAATCTCGACACTTACGGAGTACATGGAGTCGGTTGTACTCATACTACATTCTGTACTTCTTGTGCAGATTTTGGAGTTGGTCCCAACGACGTACCATAGAGTGCTCGGATTCAGCTACTTCGAGGAGACTTGAGGTATAACTGCACAACGTTCGCAGTTTTGAAGTCCCCCTCTATCTTATCTTAGTTGTATATTATCTTTCAAACAACTTGAATTTTATTCAGACCTTTATTTGTATTATTCTAGTAGCTCGTGAACTTGTGACACCAGATTCGGGGATGTATTTTGATAATTTGATATTTATGGTCTTCCGCACTTTATTTCAGTAATTGACTTCTATTTAATTTAAATTGCTTTAAAATGGTTAAGATTATTTTTAACGTTAGCTTGCCTAGCAAGTGAAATGTTAAGCGTCATCACGGTCCTGAACGTGGGAATTTCGGGCCGTGACAACACCCCCCTCAAGTTGGGGGTGAATGAACACCCAGCTTGCATAAGAGTCGCATATGTTGAGCACCAGAAAGAGGTTTGGTCTGGATGTCAGCCAACTGAGAAGCAGTGAAAATGTACTGAAGCGAGATAAAACCAGCTGCAAGTTGCTCCATGACAAAGTGGCAATCTAGCTCAATATGTTTAGTACGTTCATGAGAGACATGGTTCTTAGCAATGCTGATAGCAGCCTGGTTATCACAGTGGACATCAATAAGAGCAGTGATAGAAACACCTTAGTCACTCAACAGTCTGACTAGCCAGACAATCTCAGCCCCAATTTTCCTCAAAACTTTATATTCAGCTTCAAAAGAAAAAAAATAGTGTTGCTTCTTGGATTTCCAATAAATAGGACTACCACCAAAAGTGATGAATAACCCAGTGACAGACCTCCTTGAAGAGGGGCATGCAGCCCAATCAGAATAAGAGTAAGCAAGTAATGAAATATCTAGAGTATTGTTCAGTAAAATATACTTATCAGGGTACTTAACCAAGTACCTCAAGACATGTAAAGCAACATGTAAATGAGCAAGTCTACGAGCATTCATGAATTAACTGAGATGTTGTACAGAAAATGATATATCAGGTCGCGTGTACTGCTAGAAATTCATTTTCCAATCAATTTTCTATAGTGAGTAGGATCATGCAACAATTCACCAGAATCAGGAGTGAGTCTGAGATTCAGTTCCAAAGGTGCCACAGCTGGAGAAGCAGAAGAGCAGTGAAACTTAGCCAACAAATCCTTGGCAAATTTATGTTGACTCACAAGAAAACCCTGAGGCAATCTGGAGATTTTCAGACCTAGAAAATAGTGAATATCACCCAAGTCTTTGATTTTGAATTGGAGATCCAGGAAGGATTTGAGAGAATCCATTTAAGAAGCATCATCACCAGCCAACAAAATATCATCCACATACACATCTATGATAACAGTAGAAGTAGATGTGGGCTTAGTAAAAAGGGAGTAAACATTGAGTCTAGATGTGTAACCTCTTGACAAAAGTGCAACAGATAATTTGGCAAACCATTGCCTGGAAGCCTGTTTAAGTCCATATAAAGACTTTTTAAGCTTGCACACTATGGGAGAACCAGAAGTAGAAGAATTAGAGGAAACTGTGAGTCTCGGGGAAACTTTAATGTAGACCTCATCAGACAAATCCGCATGAAGAAAGGCATTGTTGATATCAAGATGATAAACAAGCCAAGATTTCTTAGCAGCAAGAGCAAGAAGGCATTTAATGGTGGTGAACTTGACAACAAGGGAGAAGATTTTAGTGTAATCTATCCCATCCTTCTGTGTGTCACCTCTAATCACTATTATGGCTCTGTACCTCTCAATACTACCATCAAACTTTTGTTTGATTTTGTACACCTATTTGCAAGGGATGGACTTTTTCCCATGAGGCAAAGGAACCATATCCCATATTTGATTGGCCTACAAGGCCTGAAACTCCTTAAGAATGGCCTTCTGCCAAGCTGGGTTGGACACAACATGTTGATAGTACAATGGCGCATGGAGGCAGGGCCCGTTGTAGTTGGATACAGAAGCGGGATGGTGGGTACATGGTGCAGAATAACAAACATAAACTTGGAGATGGACAAGAGGTTGAGAGGGTCTGGAGGACCTCCTAAGTGGAGGAAAATGGGAGAGATGAAGGTGAGGAAGAATACATGTGGGTAGGAGGAGAAGAGGCAGGGATAAAAGAGAAGGAAGGAGAAGGAGGAGAAAAAGGGAAAATGGGGAAGATTATCGGGGAAAGTGGAAGAAGAAGGAGAAGGAAAGAAAGCAGGAGGAGGAGAAGTTGAAGGAAATATGTCACGACCCAAAATCCATTAAAGGTCGTGATGGCGCCGGACACCACTGTCATGCAAGCCAAAAATAAATATTTAATTTGATTCGCATTTTTAATATTTCTGAAATCATATTTCCTTCAATTAAATAGTAAAGGATGGAGTTTACAAAAATAAATAACAATATCTTAAAGGAAAAATTCCAATACAATGCAACCCATAATCGCCCAAAACCCGGTGTCACAAGTGCATGAGCATCAACTAGGAATATAAAATAAAATACAATATTTTTCCGGAATACAAATTGGACAGGAAAAATATAAATACTCTGAAGGAGACTCTGCTAGATGCAAACTCGTAACGTGGAATGCATCTCACCTAAGTCCCCGCAATAACCGTGCCTCTGCGCCCACAAGGCCACTAGACATATATGCACCTGCACAAAAATATGCAGCAAGTGTAGCACGAGTACATAAATCAACGCGTACCCAGTAAGTATCCCGCCTAATCTCGAAGAAGTAGTGACGAGGGGTCGACTTTAACACTTACTAAGGCCAATAATAATGTAATTAAAGTGTTATGCTAAGTATAGATATCATAAATAATTCTGATAGTTCAATAACGGAAAGAGATAAGTACTTCTTTCAAAAGTTAAAATTTTAATTTCGGTCATATCATTTAACCACTTACATTTCAAGGCATTTAAGTAATATAAATCACAGAGAGTTCCAAATAATTAACATGCGCAATTATACCAAGGTCGTACGGCCCGGTCCACCATAATATTAAATTATGCATTGTCGGAGGGTCGAACGGCGCAAACTATAGATGCATCTATTTACTACCGAGGCGCTCGACCCGATCCATAAATAGCAATTATTTTAAAGAAATACGAATTCTCATTTTACAATCAAGTATTCTAATAAACTCTTTAAATATCTGAACTTAGCCCTTTTTCGAATTCTTTTGTAAAATTCTCACATGATTCGAGTAATTGAATTAGCAAGTAAGGCACAAACATTTCGAATAAGGTATGATAGAGTTCCTAAACTACCCGTACAATAGTACAATAGTAGCTACGTACGGACTCTCATAACTTCGTATATACGTATCCCCCACAAATAGGTACACACATTTATTTAATTCACATATGGGGTTAATTCCCTCTTACAAGGTTAAAAAGGAGACTTACCTCGCTCCGCAATTCCATAATCGGCTCCAAAGCCGCTTCAACAACTCAAACCGATGCCCGTCGGTTCGAAACTAGTCAAATACGATGCAACCCAATCAAATTATGCTCTAATACTCATAATTAATCAATTTACAATAGTTTCCAACTCCGCTCGGAAAACAAATCGATAAAGCAACCCTCCGGCCCACGTGCCCGTATTTTAAAATTTTTTGAATATAACTATTACCCATAACCTCACGAATTCAAATATATACTTTATTTCCAATTCCATGACCAAATTCATGGTCAAAATCCAAAGATACCAAATTCTAGGTTTTCCTTTAAAATCCCAAAGTTCTACAAATTTTCATGTCTATATCCATATATAATCCAAGTATTTAACTTGAAATAGGTGGGAATCACTTACCTTGACATAGATGATGAAAATCTCCCTTCCAAGAACTCCAACAATCGTCCAACCAAATGAAAAATGGGTGAAATGAACCCAAACCCCGCTTTATAAGCATTGTGCCCATCCCGACCTTCGCACCTGCAGCCGCTTCACCGCATCTCCGGTCTCGCAGGTGCAACCAAAACCTCGCATTTGCGCATGCCCTCTGCCTAGAATGACTCTGCACCTATGCCTTTCTTCCGCATCTACGCATTCGCAGGTGCGGACATACCCTCGCACCTGCGCTCCCAGACTCTTCCCTTACTCTCACACCTGCGACGCACCTCCGCATCTGCGACCTCGCAGGTGCGGACAATCCTTCATACCTGCGGTCACTGCCCAGCTTCGCTCAAACTGCACCTGCGACCATTGGCTCGCACCTGCGGCCCTTTTCACGTAGGTGCGATCATACTAGATATCAGCTGCCTCATCTTTTCTTCCAAGTCCAAACTCGATTCGTTAACCATCCGGAATCTACCCGAGGCCCTCGGGACCTCAACCAAATATACCAACACATCCCAAAACATATTACGAACTTAGTCGAGCCTTTAAATCACGTCAAACAACGCGAAAAACACGAATCTCCCTTCAATTCAAACTTATTGAACTTTGAAACTTCAAACTCCTACCATCGATGCCGAAACCTATCGAACCACACCCGATTGACCTCAAATTTTGCACATAAGTCACATTCGATATTACGGACCTACTCCAACTTTCGGAATTGGAATCTGATCCCGATACCAAAAATTTCACTCACGGTCAAACTTCTTAAAATTAACCAAATTACCAACTTTCGCCAAATGACCTCAAAATGACCTACTGACCTCTGAATCCACTTTTGGATGCTCTATTAACACCAGAATCGCCATACGGAGCTATTTCCAGTCTTGGAATCCCAAACGAACATCGATAACATTGAAATACACTTCAACCCAAATTTATAAAATCCTTCCAAAATGTTAACTTCCACAATAGGCGCCGAAACGTTCCCGGGTCATCCAAAACTCGATCCGGACATACGCCTAAGTCCAAAATCATCATACGAACCTGTTAGAACCTTCAATTCTCAATTCTGAGGTTGTTTACTCAAAGTCAACCCTTGGTCCATTTCTCCAACTTAAGGCTCCTGAAATTGGAATTTTTCTTTCCAAATTAACTTTGAACTTTTCGAAATTAAATTCCGACCACGCGTACAAGTCATAATACCTGAAATAAAGCTGCTTAGGGCCTCAAACTTCCGAACGGCGTGCTAGGGTTCAAAACAACCGGTCGGGTCATCACAAAAGATGTGTTCAACAAAGGAAACTTCCCTAGAATAGAGAATAGACTTGTTGTGGAGGTTCAGAAGCTTATAGCCTTTATTCCCAAAGTCATATTCCAAGAAAACACAAGGGATGACCCTAGATTGAAGTTTGTCCCTATGAGGAGGAGGGACAGTAGCATAAGCTAAGCATCCGAATGATCTAAGATGAGTATAGGTAAGAGTGTGACCATGTAAGACCTCATAGGGAGTTCTATTAGATAAGGCAGAAGAGAGAAGTCTATTGATAAAGTAAATAGAAGTGAGAACACATTCCCCCCAAAATGTGGTAGGTAATTTGGACTGAAAAGGGAAGACTGTAACGACCCGGACGGTCATTTTAAGGAAATTAGCCTCGAACCCTTATTTATTGCTCCCTCTATTTCATTTTGTGGTTACTTAACTTACCGGTATGATTTGTTTTTGGTTTCAGAGTGAAATGGGACACATAGTCCCTAACATGGAAGTTTAAGTTGTAAGAATCGACCATCATTTAAATTGTGTGAAGACGACTCCAGAATGAAGTTTTGACGGTTCCTATAGCTCCATAGGGTGATTTTGGTCTTAGGAGCGTATTTGGATGTTGAATTGGAGGTCCATAGGTCATTTTAGCGTCAATTGGCGAAAGTTAGAAATTTGATGAATTTTGGAAGGTTTGACCGGGAGTGGACTTTTTGATACCAGGGTTGGATTCTATTTTCGAAAGTTGGAGTAGGTCTGTAATGTCAATTATGACTTGTGTGCAAAATTTGAGGTCAACAGGACTTGATTTGATAGGTTTCAGCGTCAGATGTAGAAGTTTGAAGTTTGAAGTTCATTAGGCTTGAATCGATGCACAATTTGGGTTTTTATCATTGTTTGATGTGATTAAGGGATCTACTAAGTTCTTATGATGTTTTAGGACTTATTGGTATGTTTGTTTGAGGTCCCCGTGGTCTCGAGTGAGTTTCGGATGGTTAACGAATCAAATTTGGACTTAAGGAAAAAGCTGGGATTTTCTTCCTTCTGGTGCAATCGCACCTGCGGAACAATTCTCGCAGGTGTGGTTGGCAAGGTGCAGAAGTGATTTGGGGTTTAGCCTGGAGCCGTGTCGCAAGTGTATAAGGGTTTTCGCAGGTGCAAGCCCGCAGATGCGGAGCGAAGCGACGACAGAAGCGGACCTCTTATACGCTAAAGCAATATAAGCTACAAAAGCAGGGAGGACCTCGCATCTGCGAGACTGCATATGCGGTTAAGTTTCCACATAAGCGAAAAGCCTGGGCAGACTATATTAAATCAAGGATTCACGATTTTTATCATTTTGGACATTTTGAGCTCGGATATGGCGATTCTTTAGAGAAGTTTCGAGGGATTTCTTGAGGTAAGTCTCTTGTACTTATTTTTGATCAATAAGCTTGTTTCCCCATTGATTTTTCCACCTATATTGTGTGTGTTTAAGGTGGAATTTGGGAGTTTGAGGCTAGGGATTTGGAGAGTTTAATTTGAGGATTTGAGTGGCGACTTGGTGTCAAAATTTGGTAATTTTGGTATGGGTGAACTCGATATCTAATGGGTGTTTGTATTTTGTGACTTTTACCCGATTCCGAGACCTGGGTCCGAGTCGACGTTTTGGGGCATTTTTTGATTTTTTGCTAAAGTCATAGATTTATTATTTAAATTAGTTTCTCGTAGTTGTATTCATGATATGTAATTGCTTTCGGATAGATTTGGGCCATTCTGAGTCAGAAAAATTAAGGGAAAGGTATCCTTATCGATTGATTGAGCGAGATTTGAGGTAAGTGACTTGTCTAAGTTTGTGTGGGGGAAATCCCCTTAGGATTTGGTACTGTTGTAACAATATGTGATACGTGAGCGCCATGTACACGAGGTGATGAGTGCGTACACTAGCTAATTGTGGAAATTTTGGTTCTTGCTAAGTTTTCTTCTTTTAAATTCCTTAACTGTTTTGCCTTAGCATATGTAGTGATCATGTTTAGCCTAGTATCGCATGTCAACGTGCCTTAACGCTTACTTGCAATTTGTGCAACATGCTTAGTTGAATTACCTACTTTCCTTGATTTTGAATTAAATCGTTAACTGTATGATTTCTTGTTGTAAATTCGTGTTTCCTTCGATTATCTGCTGCATATTTAGTTTGGGACTACGAGCAGTTTCTCGGGAGATCCCCTTGTACTGCATATTTACTTTGGGACTCCAAGGTGTTTACTCGGGAGATCCCCCATGTACTGCATATTTACTTTGAGACTACGAGGCATTTACTCGGGAGATCCCCCATGTACTGCATATTTACTTTGAGACTACGAGGCATTTACTCGGGAGATCCCCCTGTCTTGCATATTTACTTTGGGACTACGAGGCGGTTCCTCGGGAGATCCCCCATATCGTGCATATTTACATTTGGGACTACAAGGCGGTACCTCGGGAGTGCCCCTGTTGTTTACCTCTATTTATTGTGCTGATATTTTTTGAAACTTCTTATTGTTTAAAATTCTCAGTCATTTCAAAATATTATTATATCTTCTGTCTTACTTTTCTTTTAAACCAGTAGGGCCCTGACCTGACCTCATCACTACTCTACCGAGGTTAGGCCTGGCACTTACTGGGTACCGTTTTGGTGTACTCATATTATATTTGTACATCTTTTGTGCAGATTCAGGCTCTTCCCACCATACCAGATACCAGTGAGTTGGACCGCACGTGGAGACTTCAAGGTATATCTGCCAGCGTCCGCAGACCTCGGAGTCCCCCTCTATCCTTACTATGTTGTTTTCCTTATTTTATTTAGACTATGTTATATATAGACACTTAGTATTTGCTCATAGAAGCTTGTGTCTTGTTTCTATCAGTTTTTGAGAGTTGTAATTATTGAATGGCAGTTTTATAATTATTTCAAGTGTTGAGAATTGGGCTTCAGTTTTATATTATGTATTTCCGCAAATTTGTTAGGCTTACCTAGTCTTAGAGACTGGGTGCCATTACGACATCCTATGGAGGGTGAACTGGGGTCGTGATAAGGGTTCTTGAAGTTTTCTAGAAGGTGTTTGTTGTCACGCCCAAACTCGGGGAGCGTGACCGGCGCTCAACCGAGTAAACCCGATCAAGCAAGCCTGCTAAATACTTCCTACCCAAACTCACTTATGAATATAGAGAATACATATATTAGTTAATTATACGATAAGGAGACCATGTGTACAATACCAATTCATTACCATTTATTACTTCATTTTAAGGTCTCAAATTACACACACATTTTTCATGGTCTGAAGTAGAACGAGAAATTCAAACACAGCATAACACTGTTTGACTTCCCCAGCACTAATATACAACCCATACTATGTCTGCGGAGCCTCTAATAGATATAAAAGAGTACTATGATAATGCTGGCAACAAGGCATCGGCTATACCTCAAACACAATACACAACGACCAAAAGATACATGACCCCAAAATGAAGTGGGGCTCACCAAGTCAGCTGGGCAGAGGATGTACTACTATCACTGATCAATTTCTTCTACTGTGCAACCACCTGCATCTATTAAAGATGCAGCACCCCCGGCAAAATGGACGTTAGTACATGTCGAATAGTACTGGTATGAAAAAGCAAAACATCTATTCAAGAATTTGGAAATACAATATGAATATTATGAATCATGGTAATAATCATAGGGCTTAGATAGCCATAAAAGTCAAACAAAGACCTTTCAGTAACATTTATAAATTTTTAGTCGGGGATTCTCTACAACTACCTTTACACATAGCGGCTTTGCCGCCTCACCCCAATATATGCAGGTGGAGGTGCACTCACAATATAAGAAACTCTACACAAAGTGGCCCCTCCGCCTCACCCCAATGTACGTGGGTGGAGGTGATTTCCACTATACCCAAACTTTACACAAAGTGGCCTTGCCTCCTCACCCCAATGTATGCGGGTGGAGGTGTATTCCACAATACCAAAACCCTACACAAAGCGGCCTTGTCGCCTTACCCAAATGTATGCGCGTGGAGGTATATTCCGAATCACAATCTCTATGCAATTTAGCATCACTATTTTCATTTGAAACACGACTTGAAGTTGTAATATTTAGATATACAATTCATACCTTGAACACTTTCTCACAATAGTGACACAACACAACAATAATATTTGGAACATGTGCGGAAAATATATCTTTTGTCACAAAGCTTAATCAGAAATAATCGATTCGTGGTGAACAACTTGAAACTTACAATAATAATGTAGGGTTATATTCTAAGAGAAGAGTTTAGCCAACATACCTCACTTGAGCTTCCTTAAACTCTATAAATCTTAGCAACTTCGATTTATTTTAGAAATGTAATAAATTGAACCAAAATTAGGAAGATGATCATGGTTCTAGCTCATTTGAGCATATTATCAAACACTAGATGTGCATTAAGGTTTCAAGGTCCTTTTATGGAGGATTCCATCATCCCACATGCATGCAAAATAACCAACTCCCATACCCAAGGATGAAGACCTAGTGAATTTTCCTTGTTAATCTTCCAAGATTTGAGCAAGAATTGAAGAGTAAATTGTTGAAGAACTCTCTCCCACTCTAGGGCACTCTTTAACCCTCAAAATATCAGTTTTTTCTCAAAAGAGGGTATATATCATTTATTTAACGAGGTATGGTTGGGTTATAAAAATCCAAATATGAAGCTCCAGAACAGGATATGCGGTCACATATGCGACCGTATAACATATCTGCGGTCCGCGAAATGGACCGCATAATTGCCCTTCGGAACTGGGCAAAATTGACTCCGTCTGCGGTCATTATGCGGCCCGTAAACCTGTTCTGCGATCGCATAATGCATCATAGAACTGGTCTGAGTCGCATAATGCGCCGCAAACCTGATCTCCTAACTTGCCTAAGTTGCTTCACTCTGCGGTCATTATGCGGTCTTCAGGGTGATTCTGCAGCCGCATAGTGGGCCGCAAAAATGTATTTTTCTGTCCAAAATATTTCTTTACTCACCAGCGTATTGTTCAACCCAAAGAGTCCGAGCCACAGCTCGTCGCGATGAATTTCTACAATCCTCAAACACGTAAGCCTACTTCGGCACCACGAAATCTTCAATTCCTTTGTGAAATTTTACGGGGCCTTAAATTCTCCCCCACTTAGGATTATTCGCCCTCGAATAAAGGTCAAAATCCGTCATTAACATTCAATGTGTCCCAACTGTTAATTCATGCACAACAGTAGTTTCAAATTTTGGGTAACTCCTTAAATTTCCAAAAATTTCGCCAGAGTCTCCCCTGTAACTGGGCCTATCCCCCTGTTAGAGAATCCCAAAAACCAATCCTAACAACATATATACATAACCGATGATGCAATAAAACACAAGAACAACACCAACTGTGGCCTCATAAGCAATATATAACCAGAAAAGGAACACCCTTAACATCAACTGTACAAATAATACATAATTCATAGAAGGTAACTCTTAGAATTTTTATAGACCACAACTTTATAAATATATGGCTATTCAAACAAATATGGATAATTTTTCTTCATTTCTTCATCGGCCTCCCAAGTAGCCTCTTCAACCTATTAGTTTTGCCATAGCACTTTCACGGAGGCAATTTCTTTATTTCTTAACTTTCGGACTTGCCGATCAATAATAGAAACTAGAATCCCTTCATAAGTCAATTTCTCATTAACCTCAATAGTCTCATCCGGAACAATGAGTGCCAGGTCTCCAACTACTTTCTTCAACATAGACACCGAAAATACTGGGTGCACTAATGACATCTCAGGTGGTAGCTCAAGCTTGTACGCCATCTCACCGATCCTCTGAATGATTTTGTACGCTCCGACATACCTCTGACTCAATTTCCCTTTATTACCAAATCGCATTACACCTTTCATGGGGGAAACCTTCAAGAATACCCAATCATCTTCTTTGAACTCTAAATCCCTACGACGAACATCCGAATAAGACTTATGACGACTCTGAGCAGTCTTCAACAACTCCTTAATGATCTTAACTTTTTTCATAGCCTGATGCACGAGGTCTGGTCCTATCAACTCTGCTTTCCCAATCTCGAACCACCCAATGGAGATCTACATCTCCTTCCATATAAAGCCTCGAACGGTGCCATCTGAATGCTAGCATGGTAACTATTGTTGTAGGCAAATTCTATGAGTGAAAAATGATCATCCAATCTACCTTTGAAGTCTAGAACACAAACGCGCAATATATACTCAAGCGTCTGAATAGTCCGCTCTATCTGCCCGTCAGTCTGCGGGTGAAAGATTGCACTAAGATTCACCTGAGTACCCAAACCTTGCTAAAATTTCTTCCAAAACTTAGCTGTGAATTGTGCCCCCGATCAGAAATGATAGAAACTGGAGTGCCATGCAACCTGACTATTTATTTGATATATAACTGTGCATATTGTTCCACTGTATCAGTAGCCTTAACCGGCAATAAGTGTGCTGATTTCGTGAGTCGATCCACAATCACCCAAATCGAGTCAAACTTACGAGGAGTGCGAGGTAATCCTACCACAAAGTCCATATTAATTATTTCTCACTTCCACATTGGAATTTTTATGTTCTGTGCCAGCCCACCGGGCCTTTGGTGTTCGGCCTTCACTTGCTGACAAATTTGGACATCTCGTCACAAATCGCTACATTCCTCTTCATATTTGTGCTTCCTTTCTACTTCGACACCACGTAACCTACTTCGGCGCCACGAAACCTTAAATTCCTTTACGAAATTTTACGGGGCCTTACATTTGTGCTTCCTTTCTACTACCCCATTCTGTTGTGGTGTATGGGGGCATGATGTTTGATGGAAAATTCCAAGAGAAGTAAGAAATTCTGCATAAGAATTTGCAGATCCCAACTCAAATGCATTATTGTGAACAACTAATTTTTAACTACAGAAATGTATTATTGTGAACAACTAATTTTTAACCACACTCAAATTCTATATTATTTTGGTGTAAATATTTCTTTTAGGTTTAATCTTGATATTTTAACTTTTATCTTACTCTTAATAGGTTTTATTTGATAAAAGATTAATTAAAAAAAATACTACAAAAATACTCACATTCATAGAGTAGTAATTTTATTTCTAAAAAAAATTTATATATATATAAGAAATGTTGGTTAATCTTCTTTTAAAAAAAACAAAAAATAAAAAACAAAATGAAGTAAACCTACGTAAAAAAAAAAAATAGATAAAGTTTGGTAAAACAAAAAGGTCTGATTCTCATCTTTTCCCACGTTCCAACCCCCATATCCCCTCAATCACATGATCACACACAAACGCACCTTATAAAGTCATTCTTCTTTACATTATTATTTTGGGAGAGGAACCTGTGAGATCAGAGAAAGAGAAACGGGAATTTCACTCCCAACTCGTCGTTCAAGTTTCATCCCAAAAATACAATGAAACCAACCCCCAAATTACCCCTTAATAGCCGCAATACAGTCACGAAATTACTCCCAACTCGTCGTTCCAATTGCTGAAATTTCAGAACTCCGGGATTATTATTTTAGCTGTTGAGCCGAGGTTGCTGTTTGGAAGTCTTTGGCCGCGGTCTAGTTTATTCGGCTGAAATTCCGTTGTTCGGAATATTCTGTCTTCTTTTACTTCGTCAATAAAGGTCCTTTCTCTTGTTCTTTACTTTATTCAATATTCTCAATCTCCTATTTTGGATTTATAAAGGCATGTGATATGTTTGCTACATTCTAGCCCTTCTGTGTTTCTTTGTAAAATTGATTGACATGTTAGAGTTTATTCTTAGGTGGTAAAATCACGTAAGGATTAGAATTTGGATCTTTAGTTTATTCTCATAATTTTGTTAACTTGGTATTTCAAGTTTGAGATGATAGATAGTTTAATGGATAGAACTTTCCTTTATGTGGGTTTGATTTGGAACTAACTAATTAAAGTTTATATTTTTATTCAGTTGATTCACCTTTTGCACTAAATATTTACTGATGGTTATCATTATATGTTTATTTGAGTTGTCCGATTATTCATCTACACTGTTATTAAAAAGGAATAAAGAGAAGTTCTTTCCATGGGGTCAATGGCTTTGTAATATAATTAGGGTTTGGTACGTCCCTTTTAAGTGATAATTGAATCTATAAGTGTGGACGACTTGTGAATAATACTAAATAGTTAAATTTTACACTTCTTTCACAATTTCATGTTCATAAATCATGGCCTCACAATAATTTCAAACAAGCTTAAGAAATTAATCAACTCACAAAAGCGTTAGAATGTTTTAGGCGCACTTTTAATTAATCAAATCATCATGATTATGTATACGTCCGCGTGACATAGTTATAATTTTCCAAATTAAAGGTAAAGTATGCGTTTGCGCGACTTTGACAAAACAATCTTAAAAATAATAAAATGTTATTAATTGTGTGCACGTACGCGTTACATGATTTTTGACACACTAAACAAAACGAATACACGTGCACATGATTCGTTACAAGATGATTTCATAATTACAAATAATCAAGTAATTAGAAGCGGTTTAAGGCAAAATTGCATAAATTTCCCTAGAACATTAAAATATCCAGAATTAGTTAAGCCGGGTATAAATATTAAAGCAACCGTGTTAGAACTACAGAACTCGGGAGTGACTCGCACCTTCTCCCGGGTTAACAAAATTTCTTACCCGATCTTCTATGTTTCGCAGACTTAAACATAGTCAATTTTTTTGAATTGGGATTTTAAAATAAACGGTGACTTGGAACACCGTAAATATTATTTCAAGTGGCGACTCTTTAAAAATAAAATAAATTAATCCCTTTTCAACTAATGTCACTTAAATTGAAAAAACTTCTCCCTTTCCTCGTAAAAAAAGAGGCGTAACAATTATCAGTCCTGAGTGTTTGAACTTTGGCATGGAACTGGGTTGAAACCATTGTAATAATGGCTTTGATAACTGAAAAGGCATTGCTTTTGCAAGATAACAGGTGGGTCCAAGTGACTCTGCTACAGTCATCTACAATGGTTAAGAGGTATCTGAAACTATTGTAGGTAGTTGTATGGTAAAATCCCCAAAGATCAACATGGACAAGTTGGAAAGGGTTGGTAGAGTGGGTGGAACTATGAGGGAAAGGTAATCTTTGTTGCCTTGCCATTGGGCAGATTGAACAATTAAAGGATTGCTTGGAAGAAAAGGTAAATGTGCAATAGAGAGCATTTTGACAAAAGGTAAATGTCTAATTCTTTGCTGCCAAAGAACATCATTTTTATTAATAGATAGACAAGTACAACTAATATGAGAAGTATCAGGAGGAGAAACAAAATAAAAACAAGGAATATTATGTGTAACATCAGATGCAAGATAAAGAGAATCAAAAGAAAAAACTGGAACACTATATGGAGCAACATTACAAGAGGCACCAGTAGGAAGAGTGACAGTAGACGGTATCCTCAGAGTGTAGAGTCCATGCTCAACTTTACCAATTTTTCATGGCCTCTTCAGAGAAAGGCCCTGTAAATAACAGGAAATAGAAGTAAGGAGAGAAAAACAAGTGAGTTGTCAGAGGCGGATCCAGGAATTTAACTTTACGGGTTCAAGATTTAAAATTCTAGGACAAACCTCAAGATACTATACAATAATAACCGAACCATGTACGAGTGTTAATATTCAATATATTTAAAAAGTACCGAACCACTAAACATAATATATATTCAGTAAATATCACCATTATAATTGTGCCCGACGACTTGTCATGTTTTGAAAACGATCAATGATCGCATCATTAGGTACACTTTCAAATACTTCATCTTCTATATAACAAACTAAACAGTCATTTATAAACTCATCACCAATTCTGCTCCGCAAGTCATTTTTGATGTATTTCATTGAAGAAAAAGCTTTTTCTACCGTTACAGTAGCGATAAACAATATCAAACTCAATTTCACAAGCAAATAAACAAGTTCCTAAGTCTTGTGCAGCTATGTTTCAACTAGTATTTCTGAAAGATCTCCAAGCCCTTTCAAGTTAGACAAATCACGGTCTTCTCTTACATAAAGAATATAGTTGTCAAGCTCGTAGCTAAGATCTTCAAGCTTGGAAATACTATACTCATGAGGATAAAGTTTAGCAAGCTTCATAATTCTTTCTTTATCATAATTTGCAAAAGAATTATCCGGACTCAAACTAGCCATACCATGAAGTAGATCACTATTCACTACATCAAAACGACTATTAAGTTCTGAAAGCTGCAAATTAATGACAACATTAAAACTATCTATACGCAGATGATGAGAGTATATCACACTTGAATTCCTATGCTTTGACTTTCGAAGATGATTGTTCTTATCCATTTTAGGGATCACAATACCACGTTTGGCACAAAATGAAGAGGCGTCGGCTATCAAAGATTCCTATTTAGACTCTCTCATTGATTACAATTGGCTCTTGGCGAAACTAACGAACTTCGTAGCATTTACAATATTCCGATCTTTTCTTTGCAAAATAATATTCAAATCATTTTGTAATTGCTAATACTTTGAACATCAAATGCAATAAATGTACAAACTCAAAATATCTTATGTCATTCACTAGACTTTTTTCCATTGATCTCTCAAGATAATTTGTACCTTCACTTGCAAGAACTTCAAAAACATAAATATTTGACGAGAATAATGCAATAAAGTTACGCACTGTCTTAAAATGAGATCCCCAACCGGTATCTCCTGGCCTTTGAAACCCATGTTCTTGATTTTGTCTACTTCCCATATCAACTTCACCAAGCATAAGCAATTCCTCTAGTTTTTGTGCTTGATCCTCTCAGAGCAACTACCTGCGCTTAAAAGAACTTCTAATAGTATTCAAGAAATTAGTAACAATATCAAAAAATTAATCCACATCATAATATTTCTTTGCAATAGCTACAAGAGTCAATTACAATTGATGAGCAAAACAATGTACGCAATAAGCTGAAGGAGTATCTTTCAAGATTAACGTCTTAAGCCCATTGATTTCTCCTTGCATATTACTAGCTTCATCATAACCTTTTCCCCGTATTTGTGATCGACTTAATGAATGCTATAAAAGCAAAGAATAGATTGCCTTTTGCAATGACAATGCAGTTGTATCCTTAACATGAACAATACTAAGAAATCGCTCAATAAATTTTTCCTCTTTGTTGATGTATCGCAGAACAAGAGACATTTGTTCCTTATGAGAGACATCCTTAGATTCATCAACCAATATTCCGAAATAATCTCCATTCATCTCTTCAACAATTGCTTTCATTGTTTCTTTTGCACAAGCATTCACAATCTCTTTTTGGATATTTGGAGCAATCATCATATTATTCCGTGGAACTTTTTCTAACGCAACTTTTTTCACTTCATTATCTCTATTTGCATACCATTGTAAGAGTTCTAGAAAGTTTTTTATTTTTGTAGATGTTCCACCTTCATTGTGGCCTCGAAAAGGCATTCCTTGTTTTATGAGAAATCTTGCCACATCAATCGAAGCAGTCAACCGAAGCCGATACTCACTTTTAGCTTTCTCAGACTGCTTGTCAAAAGAGGTTAAAATTGATTGTTCCTGATTCATTAAATCTCTCATCATTTTGAAACATCGATTGTAAAGACTATTCACTTCACCAATATGTGCATTAAACCTTTCTGTAGATTTATTCCAAGCTTTAAAACCACTCTTTGTGAAAGAATTCCTGTTTCTTTCCATGTCCTCCATGCTCATTTTTAAATAAGTAGCAACATAAGCAAAATGTCGCATCAACTTTAATACTATATTCTAACCAACCTGAATATGAATTAAATCACTTCGGATTAAATTGATGCATTAGTCCACCAAAATTTCTTTTTAGAAACTTATGATTACGAGGTTGACATGGTCCTTCTTTAATATAATATCTCCTCACTCGGTCACGCAGATTAGGAGAATATTCTGAGATTTGCTTTCTTTCAGCAGGATCAGGTTTAAGATCCAAATTCAGCATTTCATCTTTGTTTAATTCTGTTGAAGGCCTAATATTATCATGAATAATTGGACATGGAGAAGTATTTGGCAAAGGAGAGCTAGTACCGGAACTTGGAGGAGTTGGAATAGCCTTGAAAAATCTCGCGATCGTCATATATATATAAGAAGCAAAGTGTTCCCTGCAAAATTGATTTTGAATAAGATAGTCAGTCATCTATTTTATTAGAAATTTTCAACAATCATCTTCTCTATATTGAAATGTCCAACTAAACTAGTTACATATAAACCAACTTTATTATCAATATAAGTTTAATAAATTATCCCAAAAAAGTGTTTAAAATCTTATAGGGTTACATACTTTTTTCAGAATTTTAAGTATTTAAGACTTAAAGCTAGTAACTTTCTTCTCTATACCTTTATCATTGAGAGAGGAAAATGTTTTTTTTTCTAATTTCCAGCAAAAAACTTCAAAAAAATAAAGAAATAATTATCCATAAGAAGTAGATAATGAGCAATTGTACCATTATTATAACTTATAATATATAAACTACATCATAATAGAGAATCATAACCATAGAGCCATAGATTTGTACCAGCAAAACCCTAACTTTAGAAGTTTGGGGTTGAAGAAGCTTCAATTTCTTAATCTGATGTGTGCCCGAGAAGAATAAGACTCCCTTTAATTTTTTATGTTTTTGAAAAGAGTATAAAAGTCCATTATGTCAATGAAGTACAATAAAAAAAGTATTTAAATGATTAAATGGGTCCATAACTTTTAGGCAGCATGAAAAGATCACTCTTTATTTAATTTAATGAAAAGGAACAAAGGGATCCCATGTGTTGATGTGTTATAAACTAAGAAAAGGACAAAAAAGGCCCCTACAACTCTAATACAAAATAGAGTAAAAGTGGGGAATAGAACTCGGGTCTCCAGCAAGGAACGGAAGTAAGATGACGTTTTCCACCACTGAACCCATAGCCTCTTTTAGTTTATGGCTTCATAGTTTAATATATAACCAAATTTCGCTGAATTTGTATAGTATATGCTCGATTTTTATCGAAAGTTATGGGTTCATTTGAACTGTATCCAATATGCTAGATCCGCCCATGTGAGTTGTACGAAAGTTGATGCACATAAATCAAATTGAAATAAAATGATGGTGCTAACAGCGCATTAGTAAGAGTAATATCAGGAAATAAAGTGAGAGAACCAAAAGAAGTCTCTTTGACTTTATACCCATTAGGTAAGGTTACTAGTGAAAGAGAAAGTAATGGTTCTATGTTATGTAATAGATATTTATGTGATGTCATGTGATTGGTAGCTCCAGAATCCGAACTCCAAGAACTAAAATCTTTATAAGTAACATGACACACAATGTAACTATAAAGTCTACTAACAGGGTTATTGTGCCAACCTGAAAAATTAGCATACACTTGATTTCCCTGAGAGGAGGTACTATGAGCATAAGATGACAGTTGAGCTTGCTGGAATAAAGACATCAGATGTTCATATTGCTCTTTGGAGAATCCATAAGGAGGAGCCTCAGATTGAGATGGTTCAAGTGGAGTAGAAAAGGAAACAGATGAATGAACTACTTCAGCACAAGAAACAGATTTCTTGTTCTTGGTGAATTTGAAATCTGGAGGAAAACCATGGAGTTTATAGCATTTGTCCATTGTATGCCCTTCCTTTTTGTAGTACTTGCAAAATATCCCAGCTTTCTTGGAATCAAAATTGACTCTTTGAGTGTAAGGTCTTGGATAAGTGAACTGAGACGAGCCAAGATGAGGGACTGAACTTGCAACGAAAGAAATGAAATCAGGAGAGAAATGAGAAGAGTCAGAGTGAATTTCTCTCTGCTTCTCATCTCTGATGAGAATAAAATAAGCCTTCTCAACAGATAGCACATGACTCATCATGAGAATATTACTCTTAACAGTGGAATAGGTTTTATTCAATGTAGAGAGAAACTGAATAAGTTTTTGTGCTTCTGTAAATTCATGCATGGCTCCACAAGGTTTGCCCAAGGAAAGAAAATTAATTTCGTCCCAAAACCCTTTGAGCTTGGTGTAATAGGTGTCAATGTGAGAACAACCTTGAGTAGTAGAAAATATAGCTCGTTGAAGACTATAGTACTATGAGATATTGGCAACATCATATCTTTCTAACATATTGTTCCATGCTTCCTTAAGCAATTTTGTAATATAGTATTGTTTTAGCAATATTAGGTGAGAGTGCATTCATGATCCAAGCTTTAACTATATTGTTGCATCTCAACCAGTCAAGATGAAGTAGAGAATTAGGGTTGGGGACACTGTAAGTTCCATCGATTAGTTGAATTTTATTCTTAGCTGAGAGTGAGATTAACATCTCTTACTTTCACTCGCTAAACCCCACACCAGAAAAAGGAACTGAAACTAACACAGTCCCCGAGGAGTCTGAATGATGAAGATAGAGAGGATGAAAAGGATCGAGAATGGTAGTCGAATGACTACCAGCCAAATCAGAAGTAGAGGATGACTCAGTAGCAACAGGCATGTTGACACACAATTAACAATCTTCAGTTACTCATGAAAACAACACAATTAACAGACAGCAATTAAAGAGAGATATTACCAGAAAATGAGATTGATCTGCAGCAAAGAAACTCTAATTTTGTAGTCAAGCCAGCTGAGTTCTGAAAATGCAATTCTTGAAGATCGGGTACAGTTGTGGAGTTAGAAACCTTCGGAGCACATGATATAGAAACTCCGATGAAAAATTTCCAAATTTTCGGACCCGTTGGAATTAGCATGATGCAAAACTGAAAAAATCAACAATGAAAACGTAGAGGACGATGCAGATTGTCAGGATACGCTTTGATACCATGTTGATTTACCATGAGTGCAGAGACATTCATATTTTCTCCGTTGTAGAGAATGAGCTCAAAGTAAAGTCGGTGGAGATGAGAGAGAACTTTCAATCTGATTGAAAAAATTGAATGTCCAAACTATATAAAACAGTCACCTCTACTCCTATATATAAAACTGAATAATAATAGTTATCTTTGTAATAAATGCTAAGTCTACAATAAATTTACAAATTACTAATACAAGTAACTAAAGTAGTTGGGCCTCATGTTGGATCTGTCTCAACTGTAAATGGGGCATGCGTGTGTTAGCTGCCCAGGTCAACACTATATACTTTCCAAAAACGTTTGTTATATTGTATTATCCAAAGTTCCTTTTGATAAAACTAAGAAAGTATAATAATAATTCGATAGAATTGAAGATTACAGTAGCGTCACTTTTACTTTTGCCCATGTGGTTCATCTTAGATGAACGGCAAAGATGTTTAGAGTCCACCTTACAAGAACACCTTTTTAATGATGCCTTCACTTTATAAAACTAAATTTGACTGACTTTCTAACAAAAGTATAATTTTTTTTGTTCCCCTCCATATCCAATACTCTCATTGATGGCCCAATTAATTGGATTCGCCTCCAGTGTTCTTTATCAGAATTTTTCCCACTCTTAGAATTTGAATCTGCGATCTCTAATTAAGCATGAGAAATCCTATATGTCAAATCCGCCTTTTAACACTTGGTGGTAGTCTATTGGTAAATGAACATAATTAAGAGAGACCAAACTCTTACATTTTTTACTCTATCATCTATATAATGCCAACAGCCATTAGTTTATTATATAGTCATGTCTATAGAATAATGTTGTAATACTTATCCTGTGTAATATCATTGTTACACGGCATCCGTACATCTTTCTTATATATTCATTAAGCATTATAGGCAAGTAACTCGTGCAGACTATACTTAAAAGTAAAAATCTAAATAGTTTTCCTCATTTCCGACATTTCCTTTTTACTTATTTCTTTTACTTACCCTAATTCCTTTGCTGCAAGCTAAATACCTTGTAATTAACTGTCCCGGGGAAAATATTTAAGGATAATTCTGCAAAGATTAAAGACTATCCAAATGCCGAATAAGATGAAACTAAAACAGTTAAAAGAGTTTAAGTTCTATGCTAACACGGTAGAAATATTAATAGAGTGAATTATGACTCTCTTATGTTACTTGTTATGCTCTCGAGACAGAGGCAGACTCGTGATTTGAAGGTGGTGGCGGCACATTAGTGAAGTGCTCAACCAGTCCCTGTGCTCTATCGAACTTTTAGTCTTAAAAGTTCCAAGCAAAATATATAAATATTTTCAACATATGTACACTTAAATATTCAAAATATTTGTCGAAGTTAACAGAGTCGGATAATCCTCTTCTACGTGCGTGGGTCAGCCTGCCTTTGTCTCCTACCATATCATTTGTACATACAGTACAAATGTATATAAGTTAAAATCTAAGAGCTCGAAGCCCAAATTTCTGAATAATTGAGAAATACTTACTATCACATTGAAACCTTTGATGGTAAATAGAATAGGGCTGATCCAATGCTCCAGTAGCAAATGTTGGTGTGAAATCTCAAAAGGGATATATGTACACATACACAAATAATAAACTGAATATATCTGTACATAATAAATCGAATATGTTCCAACCCACTTACTCAAATTATGAATCCCATTTCTGAAAAGCTTAGATTTGAAGAAAGTGAAGATTTTAGATGCATTTATTATATTTATATTTCCCATGTGGTTCCATCTTAGATGAAGAAGTTTCAGTCGAACTCTTTTTTTTTAATAGTAATTTCACTTTATATTTTTTTTTTTTTTTGACTTTGTAACAAAGTTCTCCGCAATCAATTGGGTAAATTTGATTAAGACATAGATGTATTGGTAAAACTCGGCGTCTCCACATGGCGTACTAATATAATGACACGTGGCTGATAAGACTCCAAAATGAAGATAAGGACGAAGGGAAGTAGCTACAAAAGCTAAACTTTTGTTCCGGAGCTATAGTGATATATATACCTTTCTGTATCTTGTGTAAAGGGGCTATATATATATATATATATATATATATATATATATATATATATATATATATATATATATATATATGATATAGTCCGTGCTATGCACGGGCCCAAGTTTAAATGGATAAATTGACATAAATCAAGCTAATCTATGATTTGACTTTATTTTCTATAGATCAGATATGATCAACAAATTTTATCTTAATTTAAGTTTATGATCATGAGGGAACTCAGTTTAATATCAATGCGACATGTTTCTTTTTTTCTTTTATAATTTTACAATAGAGTTGTGAAATTATGAAGTTAATATATAAGTGTGGGAAGTTTGTTTTTTTTGTTCTTCTGTATGAGTATGTTTTCATGTACATCATTTCGTTAAAATTTGATGCTAAAAATATAGTTTTGCACGTGAATCTGCTGTAGTGATTTATATTTTTATAGCATGGGTGAAAGGGCATAAATCTTGTACGAAATGCTGTACACTCAACCTATTTGCAAAAATTTCATTGGAAGAAAATGCACTATTATATTCACGTTGTCCAACATAGTTGACACATAATTCACCTATAGAATTGCTGAAAGCCACTTCAAGAATTGTTGCAAAATATAAAAGAAGGATGGATGCAGGAAAATATATTCTCATTTTTCTCCTATTTGAATAAGCTTTTCTGCACATATTGTAGAAAAAATATACAAAAGGTGTTTGGGTATTTATTTTTAAGGAACAACGCCTAAATTTGTCTTAGTGCCTTCTTAAATAGCATAACGACCTTTAAAGTTTATGGAGTAATAATTTTAATTTGTGTGTCTTTCGAATAACAAAATATATTTTTATATGATATATCTCAATATTTCGCTTGAGTTTTAATAAAATATTGAATTAGTAGAAATTAAAAGCTACAACGTACAAAATTTTATGTCTTGCAAATCAGAAAACCTTCATGAAAAATAGTAATTAATATTTTTATAATCATCTCAAAATTAGCTAAACAGAAAAAGAAGTATTATATACTTGAGAAATAGAAAGGATAAAATGTATGAGTATCAATCGTATGATGTACTTAAAGAGTAATGATCATAGTATTGAACAAGTTCTTCATTACTTACTTAGCCTAATCTGTATTAGATTTTGATGAATCAAACAGAAGTACTCTAACATTCTATATTAGATTTTGATGAGCCAAAAAGCAGCACTATAACTTTACCTATGACTTATCAAAAGAGTGCTTTTGTCTTAATTAGTAGTAGTAAAATAATAATGCATCTATTAGTAAATATAAATAGGATGTCTAGCAAACACATGCACCACGTCAGCAAGGATAAATATGGAAGGGGCCCACAATGTCAGTAATAAAGTATATCGGGAACACACCTAAACAAATGGGTCCACTGTTTCATCTAGCTCTTCACACGTGTCCTTCGGACAGTAATAAAAAATGATGGACTATGCATTTGTGGGAACAAAGATTCTGTTTGGATGAACTTAAAAACTGATCAAACTAGTTTAAAAGTAGTTTTTAATTTGTGAAAGTGTTTGGCAATCAAAAAAAGGGCTTAAAAAAATTAAAATCGACTTAAAAAAATCAAAATCAATAAGTTGAAAAATCTAACTTTTTCGAAATTGGCTTAAAAGCCATATTGCTTTGACCAAAGATATTACATTCTTATCCTTTATAATTTTTCTTAATTCGAAATTACCTCTCGGTAGAAAACCCTACAACATACTATCTTTTTTTTTCTCCATTCTTGTTGCAGCAGCCTCTGCTTTCTTCTTCGTCTTCTTCCATAATTTTTCTCTCTTTTCCTTTCATTTCTTTCTTTACACTTTCATTCATTATTTTCCCCTCTTTTCTCTTTCCTTTCTTTCTTTCCCGGTGCTGCTCCCTCCCCCGTCACATTTCTTATGTCAGTTCTAATCTTCATTCTTCATCTTGCCTTTGCTACTGTCATTCTCCAATATTTGTAAATTTCTTGAAGTTCTTAACGTAAAGCAAACAGTAGTTTTTTAAATAATGTTTGATACATTCCAATATTTTATAAATATTGTTCTTTTAGCTTCTTTTTTTAGTTTCATGACATTTTATTTTTTTGGTCGTTGAATCCTTCTTTCTTCTTTTTTTAATTGGCGTAACTATATTCTAAAATTAAATCATTCATCATCATCTTTATAATGTTAACAACTTTAAAGATATTTCAGTCATTTTAACAAGAAAAAATACTTATCAGCACTTGTTTACCAAACACTTCATCAGCTTGTTTTCAGTTTCAGCACTTTTATCCAAACACGTAACTGCTTATTTATAAAACAAGTCACAACACTTATAAAGTGATTTTAAGTTACTTAACTTAAAAGTCACATTTTTTTAGCAAATCCAAACGGGCTCAAAGTGGGCTTTGCAAATGCCTACCAAGTTCCCTTTATTTACAAAATTATTTGATGGCAACAAACGTAATAATATGCAAAGCAAGGGCAAAAATATAAAAGTTTAAGCTGGCATGACGAAGTCCTGTCAGCTTCACCTGTTCCTTAGGCACGAAAAAGAAACAGCAATTAAGATCGTTTAGTCTTCTTCTCTGGTAAAGTTCTATATCAGCTCGATTATCTTGGAGATTGTTATCGTTGTTGCAGCAGCCCTTTGAGACTTACATTTAATAAGATTTTCTTTATTTTTACTGCTAACTTATTTCGTTTATAATCTTCAATATTTATTTCATTGCGCAATATAATAATAGAACCATTTTCCTCCTATTTTTTGACTCTATTAACTGCCAGTAGCCGACAAATGCATGCATGCTAAATATTTCTATGGCAGAATAGCTTTAAAGACATATGTATTTGTAATTGTTTGTCATCCCGGTCCTGTATTCAATAAAGTTTCATTCAGACATTTGAACTCAATCAAAACATGTATTTTAAACCTGTACGGGTCAAAATCCACTTTAACTAAGATTTGATACGAAGCAGTACCGCAAAGGGTGATATGGCCGAGGTCGATTAGTGAAAAAATGGGGCTCGTAGCCGAAGAGTCAATAACGGCCGAGGTCGAGTATGGAGAGCAAATTAACGACTAGTTTTTATAATAAAATATTCAGGAGAATATTTTATTGAATATTCTTGGTGTATGTACTTTTAGGGTTGCTTAGGGAATATCCCAAATAAATAGAAAGAAAAGAGGGGAAGAAGGGGAGATATGTACAATTTTTTGATAAGAACACTATTTGAAAAGCAAACTTTCTCCGGATATAAGACAACCGCTACCTTTCAAAAGAGATTCGATTGTCTGTTGTCTCACAATTTTTTCATTAGATCCGAAAGAGGTCCCAACATTCTAGTATTTTGTCCACCATTCATCGTTGTCAGAAAGGAGAATCATCCCCCTTATTCAATATTGGGTGAATCATTTTCCTTATTTACTTTACTGCCATTTGTCGTCATTCATTGCTCGTTATTCGTGCATCATTAATGACACTAAAACATTAAATATACATCACATTTAATCTTCTCTCAATACTGCTCTTGCATTATTTGTGTTAACTGATTATAGATCTGAAGTCATATCATTAACTAGGTTTAGCCCATCATCACGCAAAATTAATTAGTTTAATCAAACACTTACATTTTTTGGTCAAACAATTTGGTGCCGTCTGTGGGGATTCTATAGTTAAGTTTTTAGTTTCTTTTGGATGGCACAGTTCAAAAAAAAACAAGTGCTCCTACTTCCTTGTAGACACAGATCTGACATGGCAGGTAATGGAGAAGGAAGAATGAAGGCAGTGGCCGATCTCACTATCAACCTCTTAAACACCATTAATGAGGTCTCCGAAATAGAAGGCGAAGACATAACGCCTAAAACCTCTCCCCCGCGAAGTGGGTCGCCCCTCCCTCGCAGCAGTATCACAACATCTCATGGTAAAGGAGCTTCCACGTCCACAGTGGAAGAGGCGCCACCAGTTGTAAACAAGATACTCGAGGCTTGGCTGACAAATATGTTGATCGGCATCCTCGACAAGCCCACCCAGGAAGAAGTTAGAGAAAATGCAAGGACTTGCATTGCACCATCAACGGCCAAGCAGCACGTCCCTCCCCCTCTAGTAACAGGTATCACTCACAATATTGATAATGTAGGTAACGACACCCTCACGGCCATTCTGAAGAAAATGGAAGAAATAAAAAATGAAAACAAAATGCTTTGGGACCAAATGAGAGAACACCAAGAAAGAGTCGACAAAATACCGGGCGCCCCAAAACTCTTACCAAAAAGAGATGCTGGTCGGTTCGTTGAGCAACCCTACAGTGATGAAGCCACCCCACATGCCATATCCAAGACGTTCAAGATGCCACATTATCTGAAAATTTATGACGGTACGACCGACCCCGGAGACCATGTAACTCACTATGTCACTGCAGTAAAAGGCAATGACCTCGTCAAAGAACAAGTCTCCTCCATCTTGCTGAAAAGGTTCGGCGAGACCCTTATCGGAGGAGCATTAACTTGGTATTCACAATTTCCCGCGCGCTCTATTGAAATATTCGAAGAGATGGTCGACAAGTTCGTAACGTCCCATGTCAGGGCTAAAAAGGTATAGGCAAGAGTGAACAATATATTTTCCATCAAACAATCACCCGAAGAGGGATTGAGGGACATCCTCGCTCGATTCAATAGAGTAAGGATGACCTTACCGAACGTATTGGAAGGAATGGTCGTAGCAGCTTTCCAGAACGGGTTGAACGGGAATGGCTCAAGGGCGACCAAAAAACTATTAAGTCGGCTTATGAAATATTCTCCAACCACTTGGGATGCAATACATAACGCCTATTGTGCCAAGATCCGTGCCGACGAAGACGACCTGAATGGGCCAACCCATTGATTGACCTCAGCACAAGCCGAAACAAGGAAGGATCGAAGAAATGACGCCAAGAGAGACCTTGCAGCTCCATGATCCAACCGAGAAAGGCATCAACCATATATCAGAAGCGCCATCATGCCCCCCTCACGCCACGAAGAGGGCCCATCTAGGCCAATGACAGGGACTCACCAGAACGAGAGAGGTATGCCCCTTTACTATCCGCTCACAATTTTTGTGTGTCACCATCAGAAATAGTCTATGCATTGGAGAAGCTCGGACCGAAAGTAAAGTGGCCATAAAAGATGAGGTCAGATCCAAGCACTAGAAAATCAAATGCCTTCTGTGAGTTCCACCAAGAGCGAGGTCACAAAACTGAGGATTGCATCACCCTCAGACAGCAAGTCGTGAACATGCTTCATCAAGGATAGCTCAAAGAATTGTTGAGCAACCGAGGGAGGACCAACTTTTCCCGAGGACGTGAACAATGCCCGGGACCGCCAAAAACACCCTTACCGACTCGCACCATGCAAATGATCATCGGGGGCGGAGATGACATTTTGATCAACAGCATAAAGTTCGCCATAACCCACAAGCTCAAACGATCAATCACTCATGAACGGTACGATGAACTCGAAGAATGTATCATCTTCGATAAGTCAGATACTCACGGTTTGGTTTTCCCTCACTATGATGCCCTTGTTATCACTTTATGAATATTAGATACAAATGTAAGATGCATTATGGTGGACGATGGGAGCGGCACGTGCATTGTCCATCCTCGAGTACTTGCACAAATGAAACTCGAGGATAAGATAGTGTCGCGCTGCATCACGCTAACAAGTTTTAACAATGCAGTTGAACGAACATCCGGGTAGATCACACTCCTCGTCCTAGACGGCGATGTCACTATAGAAACCACATTCCACATCATAGACCAGGATAATATGTACAACGCCGTAATAGGTCGACCTTAGATATATGCCATGAGGGCTATCCCCTCTAGCTTGTACCAAGTCATCAAATTTCCAACCCTGTGGGGAGTATTCAATATACGAAGAGAACAACGTACATCTCGAGAATACTATCGCATCGCCCAGGATTGTGCATATACCCAACAAATAAAGGGCAAAGCAAAGGATGCATAACAATTAATAGGGTCGGGGTCGAGCTGTGATGAAAACGCGTACAAAGATCCCGAAACAATAGATGCCACGGGATCAACCATAGAAGATCTCGACCCCATCCAACTTGATGATAACGACCACAGCAAGAAAGCCTACGTCGGTCGCAAACTTCAAGAACCAGGTAAATTTCGTCAATTCTTAACTACTAACACGGACTTGCTTATTTTTTCCCACGCAGATATGCCAGGTATCCCGAAGGAGGTCGCCACACACTAGTTGAACGTCGACCCATTCCACCCCTCGGTAAGGCAAGTTAGGCAGAAGTTCAATTCCGCAATACACGATGCAGACTGTGAGGAGGTCAAAATATTGTTAGAAAATGGCTCCATCAGGGAATCAAAATGTCCCCAGTGGGTCACCAACGTGGTCTTGGTAAACAAGAGGAAAGAAAAGTGGCGGATGTACGTAGACTTTACGGACTTAAACAAAGCATGCCCCAAAGATTCATTACCGCTACCTCACATTGACCAGCTCATTGACACAACGGCCGAGCATGAACTGCTGAGCTTCTTAGATGCCTATTCGGGCTACAATTAGATCCTCATGGAAGAGGAGGACCATGAGAAGACCACCTTTATCACCCACCAAGGAACGTACTACTACAAGGTGATGCCCTTTGGACTGAAAAACGAGCGACATACCAAAGGTTAGTGACCAAAATGTTCAAAGACCAACTCGGCAAGACGATGGAAGTCTACATAGACGACATGTTGGTCAAGTCCAAAATAAAAGAAGGTCACATCGACCACCTGAAAGAGGCCTTCGACATACTCAAGCGATATCGGATGAAACTGAACCCTGAGAAGTGTGCGTTCGGCGTAACCTCAGGAAAATTCCTGGGCTTCCTAGTATCACAAATAGGCATCAAGGTCAATCCCGACCAAATCAAGTACATTGAGGGAATACCAGAACACTTAGCCAACAAAAAACAGCTTCAGAAGTTGACCGGCCGCATCGCCGCCTTGTCAAGATTCATCTCGCGATCATCCGATAGATGACACAAGTTTTTTAGCGCGCTCAAGAAGGAAAACGACTTCCCATGGAAATACGAGTGTGTTCAAGCCCTGAAGGAGTTAAAATCCTACATATCATCTCCACTGTTGCTTAACAAAATAGAACCAGGGGAACGTCTGCTCGTCTACCTCGCCGTATCCGAAGTAGCGGTAAGTGCAGTCCTGGTCCTAGAAAATAAAGGTACGCAATCTACCATCTATAACATAAGCAAAACCCTAATCGACGCTGAGACGAGGTATCCCCGCCTCGAAAAACTAGCCTTGGCATTGGTCATAGCTTCACGAAAGCTTAGACCCTACTTCCAATGCCATCCAATCTCGGTAGTCATAACTTTCCCCTGGAGAAGTATCTTACATAATCCCGAGCTATCGGGAAGATTAGCTAAGTGGGCCACAGAATTAAGAAAGCATGATATCACATATCGACCGCGGACGTCGATAAAATCACAAGTCCTTGCCAACTTCGTCGCCGACTTCAGCGCAAAATTAATGCCCGAAGTCAAAAAAGAAGCCACCCATGCTTCCCCGCGAACACATGATCTATGGATTTTATACACCGACGGTGCTTCCAATGCATTAGGGGTTGGGCTGGGACTTGTACTCGAAGTCCCGACAGGCAAAGTGGTTCACCAGTCCAAAGGTATTCGTAATGACTAACAACGAGGCCGAGTATGAGGTCGTGATTGTAGGGATAAGGCTAGCACTCAAGTACGGGGCGAGGCGGGTCATCCTACGCTGCGACTCTCAACTCGTCGTCAACCAAGTCACGGGGACTTTCTAGATCAAGGAGCAAAGGTTACAAAAATACCAGGCAGAGATATGCAAATTACTGCCCGAGTTCGACGAGTTCCAGCTCAACCAAATCCCACGAGCATAAAACATCGAAACAGGCGGCCTCGCCAAATTAACGGCAACAACTAAAAGCATAATCGGAGAAGGAAACTTGGTCACCCTCCTCCACTCATGTATAGATCAAATCGAAGTAAGGACTATAAATCTAACCTGGGACTGGCGTAACCGTATTGTTACATACTTGTAGGACATCGTACTCCCAGATGATAAAAAGGAAGCCAAGAAGCTTCGGATGCAAGCGGCCAGGTACAACAGCATTCACAACGACATGTACAAAAGGACGTATGGCAGCCCCCAAGAGAAATACTTTGGCCCGAATCAGACGCGGTGCGTCCTAGAAGAAGTCCACGAAGGCCACTGCGGAGCTCACTCAAGTAATCGAGCTCTAGTCAGATGTCTCATACATGCAGGTTATTACTGGCCTACCATGAAAAAGGAGGCCACAGACTTCGCAATAAAATGCGAACAATGCCAAAAATACGCCCCAATGATCCATCAAGCGGGCGAGCATCTCCACTCGGTCACCTCCCCTTGGCCTTTCATCAAATGGGGAATGGATATCGCCGTCCCCCTCTTTGCGGGGCGAGGTAACGTCCGATTTCTTTTTGTTTTAACTGACTATTTTTCTAAATGAGTAGAAGTAGGAGCATTCGCCAAAATATGCGAACATGAAGTGATCGCCTTCATATGGATAAACATTGTGTGCCGCTTCGACCTCCCTAAAGAGATTAGTTGCGACAACGGACTCCAATTTACTCGAAAAAAAGGTTGCCGAATTTTTTGAGAAGTGGCATATCAAAAGAACATTCTCCACACCATATCACCCCGCGGGAAACGGGCAAGCGGAGTCCTCCAATAAATTAATACTGAACATCATAAAGAAAAAGCTTGAGGACGCCAAGGGATTATGGCCGGAGCTATTACCAGAAGTGCTTTGGGCCTATCACACAACGCCAAAGACGAGTACAGGAGAGATACCCTACTCTTTAGTTTATGGGACTGGTGCGGTAATACCAGTCGAAGTCGGAGAGCCCAGTTTGCGATACTCCCATGAGAGCGGCCGAAGAACGATGAAAGTAGAAGGCAAGATCTCGACGAAGCCGAAGAACGGATAGATATGGCCTACATAAGGATGGTCGCCCAAAAACAGCAGGCAGGATGCTATTATATAAAAAAAGGCCAAGATCAGACCACTCAAAGTCGGGGACTACGTGCTCAAGGCCAAAACACAAGCAAGTAAGGACCCGCGGGAAGGCAAACTAGGAACGAATTGGGACGACCCATACAAAATCATGGCAGCAGCAAATAAATGGTCATTTCAACTAGAAACAATGGAAGGCAAACTACTGTCAAACAATTGGAACGTCGCCCACCTCAAATACTTCAACTTTTAAAAAAAACGTCCTCCGAGTTGCACTCTTTTTCCTTCACTTGATTTTTATCCCAATTGGGTTTTCTCAAGGAGGTTGTTAACGATGCGACATGGAGGACACTTCCAAGTCGAAATGCGAAAAGAAAGAGACACCGGATGGTTAGTTCATTGCCCAACCTCTCAACACATCTCCAGGTCACCCAATGAAAGGACTAGATAGACTGGGACTGGAATGCCAGCCCGAAAAACATGTAAATTTCGCCAAATATGAGCAAAACACAAATGTATGAAGACCGCCCATGTTCTCGCCAGAACATCACCTCAATATCTACCCGGCCTCCGGCCACAATTAAGTAAATCACATTCGACCTCGTTCGAATTAAACTGCATTCGACCTCGTTCGAATTAAATTGCATTCGACCTCGTTCGAATTAAACTACATTCTACCTCGTTCGAATTAAACTACATTCGACCTCGTTCAAATTAAACTACATTCGACCTCAATCGAATTAACTTACATTCTAACCCATTCGAATTAAATTACGTTCGACCTCGCTCGAATTGACTCACATTCGACCTCGCTCGACCCAACTCAATACATGTTACGTTCGACCTCATTTGAATTAACTCCTGCTAATCCACGACCATGGCCAACGGCCAAAACCAAATTTTTATGATTAAAACGACATATCTTACTTCAAATATATTCTTCTACAAAGGCTAAAACAGATGACAGAAAAAGTAGGTACAAGAATTACAAGCAAAAGAAAGAAAAATAACTACTCGCTACCTAACTAAGCAGCACCATCTCCACCCGTTTCTCCACCTTCACCGCCGAGATAGTCATCGTTATACCAGGCGTCCTGCTCAATCCCTTCCCCGTCTTATTCAGCATCACTAGCTTGTGGTGTGGCGGGGTCATAGCCACAAGCAAACCGCAGTTGCCCAGCCTAAACATCAAAGCGGCAGAGGCATAGGAAACGATACAGGGTATCGAGAAAATGCACAATAATGACGCATGATAACATGACGTCATTATGAAATGACGTAACCCTAGGATGTGGATCACAAAAGGCCACATTTTTATCCCGTCTGAAGCGCCACTATTCGACCTGCTCACGTAAACCTTCTCAACCCTAACAGACAGAGTCAGCTCATTGAGGTCGCCCAGGGCCAACATCAATAAACGGAGGGACTAATTGTATGGGTCAAAATCAGCTTTCACTAAGATTTGATACGAAGTGGTACCGCAAAGGGCGATATGGCGAGGTCGATTAGTGGAAAACGGGACTCGTAGCCGAAGAGTCAATAACGACCGAGGTCGAGTATGAAGAGCAATATTAACAGCTAGTTTTTGTAATAGAATGACAGAAGAATATTCTATTGAATATTCTATTGAATATTCTATTAAATATTCTTGGTGTCTGTACTTTTAGGGTTGACTGGGAAATATTCCAAATAAGTAGAAAGAACACAGGGAAAGAAGGGGAGATATGTACAATTTTCTGATAAGAACACTCTTTGAAAACAAACTTTCTCTAGATAAAAGACAATCACCACATTTCCAAAGAGATTCGATTGTCTATTGTCTCACACTTTTTCCATTAGATCCTAGAGGGGTCCCAACATTCTAGTATTTTGTCCATCATTCATCATTGTCAGAGAGGAGAATCATTCACCTCATTCAATATTGGGTGAACCATTCTCGTTATTTACTTTAATGTCATTTATTGTCATTCATTGCTCGTTATTCCTCCATCATTAATGACCCTAAAATATTAAATATACATTACATTTAATCTTCTCTCAACATTGCCCTTGCGTTATTTGTGTTAACCGATTATAGATCTGGAGTCATTATCATTAACTAGGTTTAGCCCTTCATCATGCAAAATTAATTAGTTTAATCAAACTTTTACATTTTTTTATCAAACAAAACCCCTTCGGCATTACGTGTTGGTCACTCGCCTGACGTGGAGAAAATATTATGTCCACATCAGATAAATTGATGCCAAATCTCTATTTATTTAAATATTACTTTTTAAAAATATTTCAAATCCATCTCCATCTGTCTATGTCGGCTATCCTTATCACTGGGAAACAACCGAAAAATTGGAGTCTCCTCACCGTTTTGCTCTCTTTCCTCTATTCTGAGCACAATCTTAAACTCTTGTCATATACATAAAACTCTTCAATTTTGATAAACAAATTCTATCTTGCTTCATCTCCTTACTCTCACTATTTTAGGTAGAATTCATATCACCATAGAAATCTTAGAATTTACAGAGACACAAAAAGGGGGCAACAACCAACGAGTAGAAAACAAAGAACTACATCCCTGGAAGTATTTCACTGCCGACCACCACAAAGCAAAACCAGATCGCTAGAAAATAATTACAAGCGGACTCCACCACCTACTTCTCCACTCACTAGACTCCTTTGGAAAACCCATGACCACCATGGACTGATGAACACGGTCGTAAAAAAATTCACTGAAAAAATTACTTCGCATTTTCATAGCTTCTTTATATCTTTAAAAACTTTAACCCCATTAACAGATTTGTTTATTTAGTTTTCCTAAAAGAAAATTCTTCTCCTTTTTTTATACCGTACTTTTAATTTTATTGCTGACTATCCACAAAGGGCAGATGGGAGGTGGGGTTACGATAGGAAAGAAGATGGGGAAGAACAGGGGGACAAATAAGGCTGAAGGGGTAGGGGTGCTTGGGTTGGGAAATAATTTTACTCTTTTTCTTTTTATGGTTATTTTTTTTTTATTTTTAATATTTTTAAATTGAAATTAATATATCCACTTTCCTTTTTAGAGCGTGTAGCCACTTATTTTTCTGACTCAACAAAATAAATGACACATAAGCCTAGTCAATAATCAGAGGAGTTTAAAATACATGTTTTGATTGAGTTCAGGTGTCTGGATAAAACTTCGTCGAATACAGGGACCAGAATGACAAATAGAAATAAATACTAGGCTATTCTGCCATATTACTATGTATGTTCAACTAGTTTTATATGGATATCTTTAAATTAATAGACGTAATACTTATCCTATATCTCGTATCCTTCTTACACTGCAGTGATCTACTTTCTTATTATTTATTTAATTGTTTATTTATTATAGGCATGTGACTTGTGCAAACTAATTTAATTCTTATGTTTAAAAGAAAAAAAAAAGTAAAGGTTGTTTCTC
This sequence comes from Nicotiana otophora, assembly GCA_000715115.1. Taxonomy (NCBI): domain Eukaryota; kingdom Viridiplantae; phylum Streptophyta; class Magnoliopsida; order Solanales; family Solanaceae; genus Nicotiana; species Nicotiana otophora. The sequence goes on from AWOL01S0008735.1 coordinate 111,641, forward strand.
ATCTTCCCGCCATTTGTCTCTGGTAATCTTTTTCTTAATTTCTAGGTCAAATCTCAATTCGTGGGACAAAGATAGAGAAGACAACTAGACAAGACAACAGATAATATAATTAATTGGATGCATCAACTTGTGTTTTATTAAATTCAGTATATAAGAACTCAAACTTAATTTTTTTCTTTTCTGGATTATCATAGGATGCTGGAGAATAGCTTTTAAGATATTTTAAGGTGCAATTATATACTTGTTTATCCGAAAAACGGATAGCAATTGAATTTATACATAATTCTAAGGATACGTGGTATAATTTAGTACAAATTAAGAAAAATAAGTAAATGAATATATCGAAATTAGCTGTGAAAGAAATGAATGCAAACCGAACGAATTAATTAGTTTTGGCCTTCAAGTTTGGTCACCCTCCAAGTGAATGTGGTGTAGCTCATAGAAGAACAAAATGACTAAATACACAAAACCAGAAGGAAAATAGTATATTGCTTTATGTTATATATATCTCAATGAATCTGAGTCCCCTTCTACAAATGATAACAACCCTTTATATAGTGGCGAAATTCTATTTTGGATATAATTAAAAATACATAATGTGAATCTCATGATAGATTAATTAATTGGTCTCTCCTTGATATGCGCCGTGATTTCCGCCGAGATTCTCCCCCATAATTGCGGTTATAACAGCCTTTTTTTTTGTTTCTTGGCTCGATCTCGATCTTGATTGGTCTCTATTTGCTCGACCTCGACTTTGGCCGATCTCGATCCCGATCGGTCTCTGGGTCTCGAGCTCGATCTTGGCCGATCTCGATCTTGATCGGTCTCTGGGGCTCGAGCTCGACAACCTAACTCCGCATCATGGCTCGATATTACAATGATGAACCTTGGTTCATCATATTTCAATCTCGAATAGTCATACGAATGACAAACTCGATTTTGACCGTATACAATACTCATATCCAAATGTTTAATAGTATAACTTCTTTTCTTCAAGACTTTAGCTAAAATTAATAAAGTTTCTTTCTATCATAACTAGTACTACTTGGAATAGAGGGAAGATTAAATAACGTATGTTGCAGACTTAAGAAATGGTAAATAAAGATGTTCTACCTATAACAATTTATGTTTTAAAGGAGGTGATCATTCACACAATTAATTCAACGGAATTCCCAATTCTCGTGGGGTTTGAAAATATATTTGAGTTTCGTCACAATTTTCAGCTTTACTTTGATAACCAACTGCTCCTTGATTCTTTTATTTATTTTTAATTTTTTTACTATTCGAAGATATTGTAAACAATTGGAGAAGGATACGAACTTTACATAAAAATCTGTTATAATTAAAAGCATATGCTCTTCCAAGTTAAGTGTCAACAGGCGTTCATTAATATAAGTTTGGACAAAAATTGACAAATTGTAAGAGTTTTCGGACTTAAGGAAAATTTAAAAAAATGTAGGACCAACATAGTAATATACTAGTATTGAATTCTGAATACCCTATGAGAATAAATTGAATTATCACAACATAACAAAAGATATTTTATGTATCAACTTCAGTTTTGAGTGCAATTTGAGAGTTTATATATCTTCTAGAGATGGCGAAAGACTGTTTTTATTTCAACGCAACTTCCTAACATTCGATGAGATTGAGGAGATGTATTACTTTAAATCTACGGTTTTCACAGTTCAAAAATAACTTAGTGCTGTAAGAAATTTTATCTAACTGAGTTTTGAGCCATCGAAGATAAAATGATATTATTCTCATTAAAGTTACCAAGTAGAAAGGAGAATAGTTATATTTGGTCATGACCAGGAGAAAAGAGGAAAATTGAAAAACTTTAGAGAGCTCTTAAGATATTCCACCTTATCTTATTTGCATAAAAATCATCCATCCTTGTAGGAACTTCTAGTTCTAACTTACTCTCGAAACAATTTTTCGAGATTCCAAAGAAAAATTAGATGTAATATGTTGGATTTCAGAATACAACAAAATAAAATTGACTTACAAACTGCTTGTTCATATGTTTCCACAAACAATTTTTAAAAAATCTAAAATAAGTACATAAGCAAGTTAATAATGCATAGAACAACAAAAGAAGTAATTGGAAATAAGAAAAACAATGATGCATGTGAGTTTGGAGAAAAGAGGTAACTTTGGAATTCTCATTTACCTTCCAACTCCATGTGATATTCTTTAGCTTATAACCTGATTCTAACTTATGTCCTTGATATGTTGCACACTGCTTTGTCTTACAAGTGAGAAAAGAAGACTACACACGACAATGATGAAATCAAAATTATATCAGAACTTAATCCAGAAAAAGACAACTAATTTACACACTAAATTACTGAACATCAGATTAATAAAAACAAATCATTTAGGAAATGTTTCCACAATCTTTTTTATTAAAAAAAAAAACGGAAACGGAAAAAGAGTTGTGAAGCCGTTTAAATTGATTTACACTGGAAAAGTAATTATATATGTAGAAAATTGTAAAAAGATTGTGAGCCAGAAAAAATCACACAAAACATATCTTGAAAACAAAGGCAAAATTATTGAGAAGGAAAGGATCAGTCAATTTGCCTTCGAAGTTCAACAAATACTTATCAACCATCCTATAAGAACATTCAAATAAAGTCAATCCAATTCCAGAATCATTATTGCATAAAACCAGGACATTAACAGTAAATTTTCCATTCAGATTCTTTATATTCCTTTAACAATGGCTTCTAATTTTCAGTGACTTTTGATAATGAACACAAAGTTGAATGATCATTCGTAAAAGGCTATCATTTGTTAAACTAATTTGTTTTTATTATTTTAAATAAATATTAAAAAATAAATAGTTTTTTATCATTTTTATATTTAAAACATGAATATGATTAAACAAATTGAGTGCCATGAAAAAATTAAATGTATGTATATAATATAAAAATAATAAATAAAATAATTTAAAGTTATTTTAATTATAAGTAAAATACCTAGGTAAAAATATATTATATAGTATATAATATAAAAATAATAAATAAAATAATTTAAAGTTATTTTAATTATAAGTAAAATACCTAGGTAAAAATATATTATATAGTATATAATATAAAAGGTATTATACATAAATGAGAAAATTTATAATGTCAAGGATATAATAGACTTTTCAAGTAAAAATATTACTCCATAAAATATGGCCAAGGTGACTTTTGTAATAATTAAAGCAAGATAAAATAATTTTTGAGTAACAAAAGAAAGAAAAATATTTACGTAATAAACACAAAATTGAATATTTTCGTAATGAACCCAAATTTGAATATCACACGTGAAATTTACTTATTTTTTCCAAGCATATCATCAAACACCTTAATTGCATCAACTGCGGAAAAATCAAAGTTTGCAGTGGGGTGTCTAAAATTTGTAGCGATAATTTGTCATTGCTCAGTCTTTTGAAAAATACACAAATAAATCCATAGTATCTTTGTTGCCACACATTTCTATTCCAAACACTTAATGATTTTGTATAATTTAATTTAATATTTTTAGGTTGGTATGAATCTGAAAATACATATATCTATATCTAATTTTTCTTGCTAATACAAAGTAAGACAAATAGTAACAAGAATATAGATGGAAGAAATGGCCTGATTTAAGAGTATTTCTATAAGTGCACTGCACACTTGCACAAAAAAGAGATAAACAAAGGTTTGAGAAAGTCAGCACACTGCACATGCAGAAAGTCAAAAGATTTTGTTGATTAAGACATATTAACAAATAAACAAACACCTACAATGTGTACAAAGGTTGACATGCATGTGAAAATTCAGCACTGAAATATCCGAACAAATAGAGACACGTGTTTCTCGACTGTACATTAGAGGAATAGCAAAGTGAGTACACGTTGGTTTAATAGAAACAGATTTAATAAAATGACCCAAGTTAATATACAATTCACTTTGAATCTAGTCTAGTTTAGTGTAGTATAACAAAGCATAGCTGTGTTCGTCCTTTGGTCGAATTTTGTAGTGGATCCATTTTCTATTGATAGAGAAAATATAATTGCAAATCTAAATCAAACTCTCAAAGTAACATCAACCAAATGAACAATTAAAATAGAGGAAAATAAAAAAGAAGAATGGAGGGAGATTTTAGTGTTTCAACAAGAGCTAAATTAAAATAAAGAAAAGACTTCTATTCGCATAATCCTACACTGATAGGAGTTGATACTTATAGTAACTATAATTCTTATTGTCCAATAGTTCCTTGACACATGTACTTCAACCTGGATCCGAATTCTAGTCCAATAACCTCTTGTTGGGCTGTTTCACGTTCTGACTCAAGTGTAGCGCATTCCCAGGCCCAAGTACCTTGTTTTGGTTTACCCCATTTGTAACAATACACCCACTCTCGAAAAGAACCTTGTCATCGTCTGGGTCAAGAATCTTGCAATCAACAACTGTCATCGTCTGGGTCTTTAATATGGTTGCAAATGATATCCCAAAGTTCGTTAGTATCATGTCAATTTCTTGTTTCGTCCATTGATTATGGAGAATGAATTCTGGTGCTTTATTGGGCAAATTGAAAAGATTACTAGAAGGATGTCTCCAGGCACCATTTGCAAACTTTTTGCCATAATGCAAGGACGATCTTACAGTAACTACATACATTTCCTTGTTTTCTTCAAGAATCAAACTAAGTACATGTCCAACATTTATAAAACCAATGAGTATTGGGTGAAGCAACATGACTCCAACATATGCTTCAAATCCTTGCAAGATAAACACAAAAGAGAGGAGCAGCAACAGTGAACAATCTATTCTAGCAGTAGAAGCACCCAATTCAAGAAGAAATTTAAGCTTAACAAGATACCCAACTACAAGTAAATTGAAAGCCACAGAAGGAAAGTGATTTGATGAACAAACCAAACTTTGGTCAAGAGAATGAAGTACACCACTCAGCACATGAAAAAGTTTAGCATTTAGCTTTAGTTTGGCAGTATGGTGCAATATAAAGAGGTCTAGGTTAATAATGTAGGAAGCACCAAAAATAATCCCTACAGGTGACTGTATGGTAGTGTTGTCAATAACACTTAAATGAATTGAGAAATACACTTTCTGAAGGTTCTGGCAAAGCAAGAAAGAGGGCATATATAGGATTGTAATTTCTCTTATTTGCACAGAGCTCTCAAAGAAATCAAGTACCTCAAGCTCAACGCTAGTTTCAGGCCAAGAAGACATATTGGTTCGGAACACTTTAGAGTCGTCAAATAGAAAACTACGATACCTGGATGAAATACAAGGAACAAATTTATCGATTATCTGATTGAAAGTTGTGCACCAGTTGCAGTATATCAGGTGACTGTATGGTGCGTTCTTGAGTGCTCCTGAAGGCAAAACGAGCATGTAGATATTTTTCCAAGTCCTCCTCAAACACTTGCTCATTATCTCGGCAAATCTTAACAAGGGGGAAATTGATAAGTTGTGTCCTGCTATGTTTTGATGATCTGACAAACTTAATGTTAAGAACCAAATAGAGAACCTGTTCCACATCCTCTAAGTGCTCAAAGATCAACAAGTCTCAAGTCTAGGACATGCTCCAACTTTCAGAGTCCAAGAAACAACAGAGGGAACAGATCGATATCAGTTCCCCTGCTGAAAGTACCAGTCAACTCCCCATAGCTGTAAAGTGAATGCAACAGTTCCTCTACACACACACAACAGTGCAAACAGTGGAGCAGTCACTTTATGGGGAATGTCTTTGTACCAAACATGCTTACATCATTCAAGTGATGTCACTTATGCAATATTAACATGAAGGAAAGGCAAAACAACACTTGCACACTCTAGAATTCATCAAGCTTTCTCTCAAGTGTATTGCCAACCTACAAGTGACATTTAAGGCATCAAGAACAAAGAGCAACATAACGAAGGACCAGTTTCCTGCATTGAGTCACCATATGTCCTTAGTTGTGTAGCAACTTTGTCAAAACAATTTACTTGTAATTCCTACTTAACTTAGTTAGAAGCATTGTGTAGGAAACCCTTGTAAAATCATAAACCATATGTTTATGTCTTGGCTAGAGTTAGTCGAGTTGTAAGCTTTGTAATAGCGTTATTACTAAGGGGCTTGTAATAGAGTTGCTATAAGTTAGTGAGGGATTAAGAGGTTAATTCCTAGGTTACAACAGTTTGTAATCTGAAGTTTGCTCGGTAGTGAAGTTGAAATCCTACAAGGGTAGGTCGTGCTTTTTAATCCCGTGAGCTGGGTGTTTTTCACGTAAAACTCTACTGTGTCATTTACTTACTGTTGTGTGCGTGCGTTCTATGGAAACTGAGAGAGAACCTGATTCTCTATATAGTTTGGTGGACCTTAAGTTTCTATCACTTGTCGTGAAAAGCATGGACATGTTTCACTGTAACAACTTGTTGTGATTCAGCTAACTGGTGGGCTATTGCAACAACAGAGAGTTGTACATTCATCCCATGAAGATGAGTGAAATTAATGAGCTTAACAATTTTAGATTGTCCCCTGACTAATATGGACTGATCTATTGCACTAATAAGCCTTCGACCTGCACAAGGGAGTTCTGTCAAATCTTTTTGCCCAATACCAAACCAAGTGCAAGTCGGGAAGTCAAAGGCTGGTTGAAGCCACACCAAATGTCGATTTAGCACCCATAATCTTCGAATTATTACTCTACCAGACGGTTGATCCAAAAGTTGGCGTGCACATTCCATGTCATATATCCCATCTGAATCATCCAACATAACGAAAGAAATATTGCAACAGAAGTTCGTGTCTCGTATATGCCAGTTCCTATCTAGAAAACGGGGTATAATAGCATCTATACATATGTTTTGAAATAGAAAACTCTGTCCATTTGCAACAAAAGAGTATTGATAATTGGCAGATACATGTGACACAGGGAAAATGATATTTACATGAGATAGCACACTAGTAATGTAACGATCCAGTCGGTCGTTTTGAGAGTTACATCCCCGAACTCCTATTAACTTCTTTCCCCATATCTATTTCTCTTATTGTGACCTGCCGGGATGATTGGTTTTGAGTTTCGGAGTATTTTGGGACACTTAGTCCCGAAATGAGAACTTAAATCTTAGAATTTGGACCGTACTCGGAACTATATAAAGACGATCCCGAAATAGAATTATGTCAGTTCTGTTAGCTCCGTTAGGTAATTTTGGGCTTAGGGACGTGTCCGGAATGTGTTTTGGGGGCCCGTAGCTCATTTAGGCTTGAAATGGCGAAAGTCAAAATTTTAGAGTTTTGGACCAGTAGTGGAAATTTTGATATCGGGGTCCAAATCTGATTTCGGAAGTTGGAGTAGGTCTGTAGTGTTGAATATGACTTGTGTGTAAAATTTGGGGTCAATCGAACGTGGTTTGATTGGTTTCGGCATCGGTTGTCGAGTTTGGAAGTTTCAAGTTCTTTAAGTTTGAATCGAAGGATGATTTGTGATTTTAGCGTTGTCTGATGTGGTTTGAGGATTCGACTAAGTTCATATGGTATTTTAGGACTTTTTGGTATGTTTGGTTGAGGTCCCGGGTGCCTCGGGTGTGTTTCGGATGCTCAACGGGTCATTTTTGGACTTAGAGAAGTGGCAAATTTCTCGTGTTTTATTGCAGACCAATCCTTCATCGCATTCGCTAGAGGTGCCTCGCGATCGCATAGAGCATCTGGGAAAGGCAGCTAAGTTATTCTTCACGTTCGTGATGTTGTTCCCGCGTTCGCGAAGGGTCCGTCAAGGGAAGGTACGTGTTCGCGAGAGTCCCCTCGCGTTCGCGAATGAGGAATTTTGGGTCAGTGGAAGATTGTTCATCGCATTCGCGAAGGAGGAATTTTGGGCCAGTGGAATTTCGGGGGAGGCTATGGAACTGTTAGGAAAATTTCATTACTTTGATTCCTTGTCATGCGAAAAATTGTTGACTTTAAGAATTCTAAACTTCTGTGTTCTATTCTCTCACAGATAGTGAGGACACGTACAAGCGGATCTGATGAACAGGCACTCGTGCACCCTGCTAGAGCCGCGAGAGGCCAGGGTCAGTGCAGAGGCCGAGGACGTCCACGTGGTGCAGCCAGAGCACCCTCACGAGTTGCTACAGAGGAGCCCCAAATAGCTCCAGCTGGAGGGCAAACACCTGAGGTACCTACTTCTCCACCAATCCTCCAGGAGACTCTAGCCCAGTTTCTGAGCATGTTCAGCACCTTAGCTCAGGCTAGATTGAATCCACTTGCTCCTGCCACATCTCAAGTCGGGGGAGAAGCACAGACTCCTGTCGCTTGTACTCCAGAGCAGTGGGTTTAGGTCGACAAGGTTACTGAGATTGTACCAATGCAGCCGGTAGCTCCATCTCAGCCCGAGGTTAGGGTAGCAGCTTCTGAGGAGGAGGAGCTCAGACTTGAGAGGTACAAGAAGTACCACCCACTTACTTTCAGCGGATTGGCTACAGATGATGCTCAGGGTTTTATGGAGGAGCGTCATCATATTCTCCGTACTATGGGAGTAGCGGAGACGAGTGGGGTTTCTTTTACTACATTCCAGCTTAGAGGAGTAGCCTATCAGTGGTGGCGTGCTTATGAGTTGAGTAGTCTGGCTGAGGCAGCTTACCTTACATGGACTCGGTTCTCGGACATGTTTTTGAGAGAGTATGTCCCTGAGAGCCTTAGGGACTCATGGCGCGGAGTTGGAGCAGCTGCTCCAGGGATCTATGACTGTGTCGGAGTATGCAGTTTGTTTTAACGATTTGGCCCAACATGCACCGGCCTTAATTGCCACAGTTCAAGAGAGAGTTCGACGGTTTATTTAGGGACTCCATCCCAGCATTCAGATTAGTATAGCCAGGGAGTTAGAGATGGATATTTCTTATCAGCAAGTTGTGAGTATTTCCAAAAAATTAGAGGGCATGCTTTCCCGGGATAGAGAGAAGTGGGAGGCCAAGAGGTCTCGAGAGAATGGTTATTATTCTGCAGCTCGTGTCCTAGCAGCTCGCCATGGTAGGGGTTATGTGAGTCGCCCCGTTCATTCAGCTCTTCCAGCCGCCAACAGTGTTCCAGCTCCTTCTAGGCCCCAGGAGCTTTGTTATGCACTGCCGGTATCTAGTGTGCCTCCTGCACGGGGTGTTTCTAGTGGCCAGTCCAACAGACCTGGCTCGAGCCAGTCATAGCAGCCACGCCCTCCCAGAGCTTGTTTTGAATGTGGTGACACCCGCCATGTGGTGAGGGATTTGCCCCAGGATTAAGAGTGGTCCACCTCCACAGACTTCTCATCGACAACGTGCTCCACCGGGTCCTCAGGCTAAGATTACAACACCAACTGCCATCCTACCTGCTCAGCCCGCCCAAGGTGGAGGTCGGGGAGGTAGAGGTCACCCTATAGGGGGAGGCCAGGCCAGATACTATGCACTTCATGCTCGTACATAGACAGTCGCTTCTGATTATGTCATTACATGTATTGTTCCAGTCTGTCACAAAGATGCGTCGGTAATATTTTTCCCATGCTCTACATATTCTTATGTGTCCTCTTATTTTGCCCCATATTTGGGCATATCTCGGGATTCTTTGAGTTCCCCTATTTATGTGTCTACTCATGTGGGAGATTCTCTTGTTGTGGACCGCATGTATCGGTCGTGTTTGATTGCTCTTAGTAGTTTTGAGACCAGAGCCGATTTATTATTGCTCGGCATGGTAGACTTTGATATTATTTTGGGCATGGACTGGTTGTTGCCCTATTATGTTATTCTTGATTGTCACGCTAAGACCGTGACGCTGGCTATGCCAGGATTTCCACGATTAGAGTGGAGAGGTACCTTAGAGTATACTCCCAGCAAAGTTATTTCATTTCTTAAAGCTCAACGGATGGTTGAGAAGGGGTGTAATGCGTATCTAGCTTATGCGAGAGATGTCAGTATTGATACCCCTACAGTTGAGTCAGTTCGAGTAGTGAGGGACTTTCCAGATGTGTTTTCAGCTGATCTTCCAGGTATGCCGCCCGACAGAGATATTGATTTTGGCATTGATTTGTTGCCTGGCACTCAGCCCATATCTATTCCTCCATATCTTATTGCTCCTCCTGAATTGAAGAAGTTGAAGGAGCAGTTACAGGAGTTGCTTGATAAGGGCTTCATTCGGCCCAGTGTGTCACCTTGGGGTGCTCATGTCTTATTTGTGAAGAAGAAGGGTGGTTCTATCCGGATGTATATTGATTACCGCCAGTTGAACAAAGTCACAGTGAAGAACAGGTATCCATTACCTCATATTGATGACTTATTTGATCAATTACAGGGTGCCAGAATATTTTCCAAGATTGACTTACGTTCAGGTTATCATCAGTTGAAGATTCGGGAGCCAGATATCCCGAAGACTGCTTTTAGGACCAGATATGGTCACTATGAGTTTCTTTATATGTCTTTTGGGCTAACCAATGCCCCAGTAGCTTTTATGTACTTGATGCACAGTGTGTTCCAGCCTTATCTTGACTTATTCATCATTGTGTTTATTAACAATATTCTGGTGTACTCCCGGACTCGGGAAGATCATGAGCAGCACCTGAGGACTGCTCTCCAGACTTTGAGAGAAAAGAAATTATATGCAAAAATTTTAAAGTGTGAATTTTGGCTAGACTCAGTGGCATTCTTGGGTCATATAGTATCGAGTGAGGGGATCCAGGTGGATCCGAAAAAGATTGAAGCAGTGTAGAGTTGGTCCAGACCATTCTCAGCTACAGAGATCCGGAGTTTTCTTGGTTTGGCGGGGTATTACCGCCGATTTGTAGAGGGTTTCTCATCTATTGCAGCACCTATGACCAGGCTGACCCAGAAAGGTGCTCCGTTCAGGTGGACAGAGGAATATGAGGAGAGCTTTCAGAAGCTCAAGACATCTTTGACTACAGCCCCAGTATTGGTATTGCCTTCAGGTTCAGGGGCTTATACAGTTTATTGTGATGTGTCGCGAGTTGACCTCGGCGCGGTGTTAATGCAAGACCGTAGGGTGATTTCCTACGCGTCCAGATAGCTGAAGGTGCATGAAAAGAACTATCATGTCCACGACCTTGAGTTAGCAGCTATTGTTCATGCCTTGAAGATTTGGCGGCATTATTTGTATGGTATTCCTTATGATATTTACACCGATCATCGGAGTTTGCAGCATCTGTTTAAGCAAAAAGATCTTAACTTGCGTTAGCGAAGGTGCTTGGAGTTACTTAAGGATTATGATATCACTATTTTGTACCACCCTGGAAGGCCAATGTGGTTGCCGACGCTTTGAGTCATCGGGCAGAGAGTTTGGGGAGCTTAGCATATCTACCAGCAGCACAGAGGCCATTGGCGTTGGATGTTCAGGCCTTAGCCAGCCAGTTTGTGAGATTAGATATTTCTGAGCTGAGTAGAGTGTTGGCTTGTGTGGTCTCTCGGTCTCCTCTTTATGATCGTATCAGGGAGCGTCAGTATGATGACCCCCATCTGTTTATCCTTAGGGACACGGTCCAGTATGGTGATGCTAAGGAGGTCACTATTGGAGATGATAGTGCATTGAGGATGCAGGGCAGGCTATGTGTGCCCAATGTAGATGGTTTGCGTGAGTTAATTCTCCAGGAGGCTCACAGTTTGCGGTGCTCTATTCATCCGGGTTTTGCAAAGATGTATTAGGACTTGAAACACCATTACTGGTGGAGGAGAATGAAGAAGGACATAGTAAAGTATGGAGCTCGATGTTTGAATTGCCAGCAGGTAAATTATGAGCATCAACGACCAGGTGGATTGCTTCAAAAGTTAGAGATTCCGAAGTGGAAATGGGAGCGGATCACTATGGATTTCGTTGTTGGATACCCACAGAGTCAGCGGAAATTTGATGCATTTTGGGTGATTTTAGACAGGCTGACCAAGTCAGCTCATTTCATTCCTGTGATGACTGCTTATTCTTTCGAGAAGTTGGCTCGAATCTACATCCGTGAGATCGTCAGGCTTCATGGCATACCAGTATCTATTATCTCTGACTGGGGTACGCAGTTTATATCACGGTTTTGGAGAGTTGTACAGCATGAGTTGGGTACTCGGGTTGAGTTGAGCACAACATTTCACCCTCAGACGGACGGGCAGTCTGAGCGCACTATTCAGATACTGGAGGATATACTCTGTGCGTGTGTGATAGATTTTCGGGGTGCTTCGGATCAGTTCTGGCCACTTACGGAGTTTGCCTACAACAACAGTTATCAGTCCAGCATTCAGATGGCACCATATGAAGCTCTGTATGGTAGGCGGTGTCGGTCCCTAGCGGGTTGGTTCGAGCCTGGCGAGGCCAGATTATTGGGTACGGACTTGGTTCAGGATGCCTTGGAAAAGGTGAAGGTGATTCAGGATAGACTTCGCACAGCCTAGTCCAAACAGAAGAGTTATGCGGATCGGAAGGTTCACGATATGGCATTCATGGTTGGAGAGCGAGTCTTGCTCCAGGTTTCGCCTATGAAGGGCGTTATGAGGTTTGGAAAGAAGGGCAAGTTGAGCCCAAGGTTCATTGGTCCATTTGAGATGTTGCGGCGTGTTGGGGAGATTGCTTATGAGCTTGCCTTACCTACCAGCCTAGCAGGAGTTCATCCGGTATTCCATGTTTCTATGCTCCGGAAGTATCACGGTGATCCGTCTCATGTGTTGGATTTCAGCTCAATCTAGTTGCACAAGGATCTATCTTATGTTGATGAGCCAGTGACTATTTTAGACAGGAAGGTCAAAAAGCTAAGGTCAAAGAACATTGCTTCCATGAAGGTTCAGTGAAGGGGACAACTGGTCGAGGAGGCGACTTGGGAGACCGAGTAGGATATGCGCAGCCGTTATCCTCGTCTTTTCACCACTTCAGGTATGTCTCTATGCTCATTTGAGGATGAACGATTGCTTTAAGAGGGGGAGAATGTAACGACCCGGACGGTTATTTTGAGAGTTAGAGTCCCGAACCCCTAATAACTGCTTTTTCCATATCTATTTCTGTTATTGTGAGCTGCCGGGAAGATTAGTTTTGAGTTTCGGAGTGTTTTGGGACACTTAGTCCCGAAATGAGAACTTAAGTCTTAGAATTTGGACCGTAGTCAGAATTGTGTGAAGACGGTCCCGAAATAGAATTATGTCGGTTCTGTTAGTTCCGTTAGGTATTTTGGACCTAGGAACATGTCCGGAATGTGTTTTGGGGGCCCGTAGCTCATTTAGGCTTGAAATGGCGAAAGTCAAAATTTTAGAGTTTTGGACCGGTAGTGGAAATTTTGATATCAGGGCCGGAATCCGATTTCAGAAGTTGGAGTAGGTCCGTAGTATTGAATATGTCTTATGTACAAAATTTGGAGTCCATCGGACGTGGTTTGGTTGGTTTCAGCATCGGTTGTCGAATTTGGAAGTTTCAAGTTCTTTAAGTTTGAATCGGAGGATGATTTGTGATTTCAGCATTGTTTGATGTGGTTTGAGGATTCTACTAAGTTCGTATGGTGTTTTAGGACTTGTTGGTATATTTGGTTGAGGTCCCGGGGGCCTCGGGCGTATTTTTGATGCTCAATGGGTCATTTTTAGACTTAGAGAAGTGGCAGATTTCTGGTGTTTTATTGCAGAAAAATCCTTCATCGCGTTCCTGAGAGGTGCCTCGCGATCGTGTAGAGCATCTGGGAAAGGCAGCTAAGTTGTTCTTCGCGTTCGCGATGTTGTTCGCGCATTCGCGAAGGATCCGTTAGTGGAAGGTACACGTTCGCGGGAGTCCCCTCGCATTCGCGAAAGAGGAATTTTGGGCCAGTGGAAGATTGTTCATCGCGTTCGCGATCGTGATGTCGCGTTCGCGAAGAAGAACTCACCTGGGCAGAATTTAAGGTTCAAAAACGAGGGTTGAGTTCATAACACAAAATTTTAATTGAGAGCTCGGTAGAAGGCGAAATTTGGAGAGATTTTTGGAGGAAGTTTTTGGGTAATGATTCCTAACTCCTTTATGATTATATTCCACTAATCTATGGTTGATTTCATCATTTAATTTCGGATTTTGGGGTTGAAATTGGAAAACATTTGGAAGAACTTCTTCAACAAAGATTTCGAGTTTTGAAAGAGGATTTGTGGTCGGATTTGAGTAATTTTTATATGGTTAGACTCGTGAGTGAATGAGTGTTCGTATTTTGTGACTTTTACCTGATTCTGAGACGTGGGCCCCACGTGTGATTTTTAAGTTAATTTCAGAATTTTTGTTAAAATGTTGATTTTATTAATTAGATGAGTCTATTATGGTTGTATTTATGATATGTAACTCCTTTTGGCTAGATTTGGGCCATTTAAAGTCGGATCTTCATGGAAAAAGGCATTCTTATCGATTGATTGAGCTTGGTTCGAGGTAAATGGCTTGCCTAACCTTGCGTGGGGTAACTCCCCGTAAGAATTGTATTGTTTTTGATATATGAGCGTCGTGTACGTGAAGTGACGAGTACATACACGGGATAATTGTGTAAAAATCTGATTTTCTTTTTACTAAGTAATAACCTGATTTCTCCCTTACTTGAGTTTCATCAGCATGTGTAATATCCTGCTAGATTAGAATAGCATGCCTACTTTTCTTAACTATTTACTTGAATTACGTGCAGCATGTTTAGTGAATTTACTTGTCTTTCCTTAACTGATACTTAGGTTGAACTGTAGAATTTCGTGACGTAACTATTGAATTCTATTGTTTTCGCTGCATATTTACTTTGGGACTACGGAACAATATTCCGGGAGATTCCCATGTACTGTATATTTACTTTGGGACTAAGGAATGATATTCCGGGAGATCCCCATGTACTGCATATTTACTTTGGGACTACAGAACGATATTTAGGGAGATCCTCCTGTACTGTATATTTACTTTGGGACTAAGGAATGATATTCCGGGAGATCCCCATGTACTGCATATTTACTTTGGGACTACAGAACGATATTTAGGGAGATCCTCCTGTACTGTATATTTACTTTGGGACTAAGGAATGATATTCCGGGAGATCCCCATGTACTGCATATTTACTTTGGGACTACAGAACGGTATTCTGGGAGATCCCCCTGTACTGTACATTTACGTTTGGGACTACGAGACGGTATCTCAAGAGATCCTCTGTTGTGTTTCTCTGTACTGAGCTGTTACCTTCTATGATTTCATTCTTGTAAATTTCAGCCTTTATTTTACTGTGGTACTATACTCTATCTTGTTTTATTATATATTTACCAGTAGGGCCCTGACGTGACCTCATCACTACTCGACCGAGGTTAGGTTTGGCACTTACTGGGTACAGATTGTGGTATACTCATGCTACTCTCTGCACATGTTTTTCGTGTGCAGATCCAGGTACTCCTTATCAGCTGCACTATCAGTGAGCCGGGACAGCTTTGGAGACTTCAAGGTATATCTGCCGCGTCCGCAGACCTCGAAGTCCCCTTCCACTCTTTCTCATATCCATTATCTTTTGTATTTTTACTTGTTAGACTCTGATGTATAGAAACACTAGATTTTTCCTTCTGTAGTTTGTGATTCATGATGTTCCGGTTTTGGGGATTTACTGTGTATTTTTGAACAGTTAGTTGTTAAATTTATGTTTCTATTTCATTATTCCGCAAATGTTAGGCTTACCCAGTCGTAGAGATTAGGTGCCGTCACGACGTCATACGGAGGCGAAATTGGGTCGTGACAAGTGAGCACCAATGAGCAGGTATACAAGGCATTGTTGTGTAGCAAAGCACAATATATAACTTTGTCAAGTAGGCGGAGCAGACGAGTACTTGAAGATATTGCAGAGAATGAACATGAAGTTGTAGAAGTGTTGATGAAGTACTTATTCAGTGCGTGGCTAGTGGAAGCAACCGAACAAACTAAAGCGAAGGTGAAAACTATACTCCCCCAAAATTCTGAATCATCTAAGCTTGATTCAACAAAAAAGTACACTGAGTGCATACTCCGTCTATATCCATCACCAACCAAAATGATCAACTGCCCAATGTTGAACCAATTGTGAACGTGTGAACCAAAGTTCTATTAGAGCCACCAGGACCTTCCATAACTAATAAGTGGCACATCATACTTCACCAAAAGTTCCAAAAAAATTTCTTCGATTAGGATCGTTGTGAGTACGAAGCTTTAAGGCGTCTGTAGTAAAATGTTTATTTGCATAGAAATTTGCAGTCACATTCGGAATTAAACAGTCCAGGGAACTATGAGAAATAAAAAATGAGTCCTTGTAAGCGAATGGGTTAAGCAGGTTCTTGTTATTTTCTTGGACGTTTTCATTGAACACCTTGTCCGCATTGCTTGAATATCCATAATCCATGGGAGATTCAATCATAATAATAATGACATGTGCAGTTGGTTGCTCTTCCTGATACAAACTATCGCAGCACTCTCTGTTGTGTCTACCCCAGTAGTCTCCTCTATTTATGCATCATCCAAAGTCCTTACGTGCTCAGTATCCACCCACTTGCAGTCGTACAAGCCAAAATCATATGGAACGAACTAATAGCTCTATAAGGACGACGAAAATTTGTAAAAATGTCTCTCTTCGGCAACATATCAAACACCTTGTAGCCAAACTCCATGTCTAGCTCCTGTCCGTAGCCTTTAAGTGGAAGACTTGGTCCCCTAGCTGAGAATGATAGAGGTGAAGATTCAAGTTGCGTTATCGCAACATAAGCATAGGACACATCGTCGGGAACCATTGTTTGGGGTGTGTCTTCAACAGCAAGAACAGGAAGTTGTGAATCCATATGCGATTTCATGATATTGGCCACCTTGGTGTTTGTATCATCCAAAACTGAGTCTAGTGCCGAGGTGATAGCTGTAGCATCTAAAATTTCTGGAGCCTCAACGAATTCCATGGAGTCGAATTGCATTTCGTGCAACACTGACTGCATACAGCAAATAGAAGAGAGCATACGAGAGTTATTCTCTTGCATCTCTTTCACTAAATTACGTATGTTGTCGATGGAAGTATAGATCATGACATAAGAGTCCAGAGGCGTGGAGTACGAGCATCAAGAACACCAATATAGTGGATCCATATTGTATTTATCAGAAAATAGAATTACAAATCTAAATCAAACTCTCAAAATAGCAACAACCAAATGAACAACTAAAAGAAGAGAAAAATGAAAAAGAAGAATGGAGTGAGATTCGAGAGTGCGAGCTAAGCCAAAATAAAGAAAAGACTTCTATTCGCATAACGCCCAAAAGACTTCTATTCGCATAACGCCCATACTTATATTAGCTATAATTCCTATTGTCCACTAATTCCTTGACACATGTACTTCAACCTGAATCCGAATTCTAGTCCAATAATCTCTAGTTGGGCTGTTTCACGTTCTGACTCAAGTGTAGTCCATTCCCCGGCCCAACTACTTTGTTGTGGTTTACCCCATTTGTAACAAATTTTAACTCCCGTTTCTATAATATAAAATATTAAAAAGTACATCATCTCTCACTTTTTAAAGACACTTATGTGACTTTGCGAGTTGTTTAGATTTAAGTGGACTAAAAAGGCCAGAATATGTTATAGCTAGCAACTAGGATGTAAATTATTTCGAGTGGTTGGAAAAGCTATATGTACTAAAGAAATATTGGCAGACTGGAGAAAACAAAGAAAATAATTTTCCTTCTTCTTCCCTGATTTTCAAACCAAAAAATATAAAAATAAAATAAAAAGTAAAGCCAAAAAAGGATATGGATAAGAATAAGTGACTTAAGCACCCAATGTGTGACGTACTAGTCAATTAAGTGGGCTGAGAATTATGAGTTCTCGGGTTTAAATCCAGCGATTGGAGACAAAAATACTAGTGAATTGTTTCTAATCTGTCCAATTTTTGGTATATAGAGTTACCCGATACTTGTATTAGTGAAAGATATCAAGTACTCGTTAAATTTGTCCGGTTACACACAAGCTGACTTGGACAACACCGTTTATAAAAAAAATTGACTTAAAAGAAGTTTTATATATTTATGCCACTTTTATGCTTTCTTTAGAAGTTCCTCCAAACTAATCAACCTCCTTGTGGTCCATGTGGAATTTTAATATATAAAAGAATTAAGTAATAATTAGCTCAGTAGGGTTATGCATGTCCAATATTCACACTAATAAAAGGACCTAATCCTACTAAAAAGTCCTAAACACATAACTTTTGTACAATTGAAAGCTACTTTCATTAATTTAGTTGTTATTTTTATGCAATGGAATAATACATTTTGTCTTTTGCCTCCAGAAAAGGCTTTTTAATACACGGGATAACATATAGGTCTGGTCTCTTTTAATCATTACGCAGACACAAGGATCTTTAAATAAATTGTAGATTCGTAGCATATGTCCAGCCAATACCAAAAACTAAAATGATATATTCTTTTGTTGACATGATAAAAGGAATTAAATAGCTTCCAAGTTCATAAAAAAAATAAAAGATATGTATTCACTACTAGAAATTCGCTAAAAACACCCAAAAAAACCGACCAAAGTTGGTCAGTTATGGTCAATTACCGACCAAAACGCGACCATTAGGGTATGGACGGTGTTTTGATGGTCGGAATGGCTTACCGACCAAAGTAGGTCGAAAATTACCGACCAACTTTGGTCGGTAGCTTAAAACGACCATCTGACAAGTTTAAGTACTTACCGACCAACTTTGGTCGGAAACATATTTTATCAATTTAATTTTACCGACCAAAGTTGGTCGGTTTAACTAAATTATATTTTTTTTATTAATTATTAAAATTTAAAAAAACTGACCAACTTTGGTCGGTAATTGAAAATATATATATTTTTTAAAATAATTAAAATTAAACATTGCCGACCAACTATGGTCGGTAACCTCAACAGTGCAGGCAAAATATCGACCAAAGTTGGTCGGTAATGTTGAATTCTGGAAATTCAATGTTCATTAACCGACCAACTTTGGTCGGTATTTTGGAATAATTTTTTTTTTTTTATTAAAAACCGACCAACTTTGGTTGGTTTTTCTGGGTTTAATTTTGGCATAAAATGCATGTTTTGGCAGCTACAACACCTGCCAGCATACCGATACACCTAATAACAATAACAACAACAACAACAACAACAACAACAACAACAACAACAACAATAATAACAACAATAACAACAACAACAACAATAACACAACAACAACCAAAACATTCAATAAATACTTTAAAACTAACAAATTAAAGTTCAATTGAACATAAAAATCCAAAACCAAGTTAAAACTAATTACAACTAGTTCAAAACTAGTTCTATTTGTCTAGTTCAAAGTATATAAAAGTCAAGGGGTATTTTCTACAATACCATCATCACCGTCTGATGAAATTTTATTTACAAGACGGTATAGAGAATGGTCTTGTGGAGGACGGGAGGAACGATCACGGGGAGGACAGGAGGAACGATCACGAGCAGGACGGGAGGAACGATCACCTGGAGGTCGATCCTCTGGAGATGACTCACGAGATCGGGGCAACGGAAAAACTCCACTAGATAGGAGAGTTCTGATCTGAGCTTGCATGCCAAGGAATTGAGCATCTCTAAGCCTTTCTCTTTCCTTGGCCGCTTCTAGCTCTGATGTGAGCTTTGTCACTGTCTCCCGCATAGCGGAGAGGCTCTCCCTATTAAGTTGCTCGCCTTGCGAGGAAGTCCCTATTCCTCGCATTCCACACTTATAGCGATGGAAGTTTTTAGTAGGAAGCCCGTATACCTTCCCCCATTTTGGACCGCCAACAGACTCCAACCATATTCTTTCAGCATCCTCGTCCGAAGGTTGGGTTGGCTCACCCGATTCACCAGCTGGATGACTACGGATGAATTCCTCCACGTTACTTTGGTAGCGACCCTATATTATTTTAAATTAAATCAGTATTTCAAAATTTTTATAAAAGTAAATTATAATACTTAAAGAAAATTGAAAGCTTACATATGCAGTCGAGGCCCGGTCCTCGACCCACCTATCTTGATCCCCCT
>AWOL01S0008736.1:10953-56007 GCA_000715115.1 Nicotiana otophora
TATACTATACTATACTATACTATACTATCTATACATCTTATATATAGTATATAAGATGTATATATGGCTTATCGAATATAGCTTATATATATATATACTATATATACATATTATATCGATATACTATATATACATCTTATATACTATATATATTTGATATTAAATATTGAATATTAAAATTTAGGTCACAATTCTATAATAAAATTTACAAAGCATTGTCTTAGATATTGTTTTTAATATCCTTTTGTCTCTAATATCTATTTAATTTTGTTTTTATAAAAAAAATATGTTGGGCCCACTTAGCCCGTTTAGCCCGCAGGCCAGGACCGTTTAGCCCGGGACCAAACGGTCCCGGTCCCGGGCCGGTCCCTACAAAAAGCCCGTTTAGGCCTGGGCCCGTTTGGCCCATTTAATTTGGGACCGGCTCGGGACCGGGCCCGGAACCGTTTGGACCGGCCCACTTGGCCCGTTTAGGCCCGAAAACTGGCCCACTTGCCAGCCCTATTCACGGTACATACCTCGCGAATGCGATGAACAATGAGGTACAACTTTGCGAACGCATCTAACACATCACGTACATGATGAGTAATATTCCACCAGCCCCCAACTTCCTTACGCGAACGCGAAAGCATAGACACGAACGCGGACAACAACAAGCTGAACCTTCACGAATGCGTGTCCACAGTCGCATCCTCGATAAACAAAATCACTAAGCTCTAAGAATCACTTCGCGATCGCGACTTCATCTTCGCGATTGCGATGAACAACTAAAACACCAGAAATCCAGCAACTCCAAACATGGGCAAAATGACCCAAAACTCATCCGACACACACCCGAGGCCCCCGGGACCCTATCTGAACATACCAACAAGTTTTATCATATAACACCGGCCTTCTAACGACCTGACCAGTCGTTTTGAGCTATAAGGTTCCGTTCTGTGGCTCGAGGTCTTGAGTGGCTTCGTATTATGTATTATGACTTGTGTACATGGTCGGATTTGATTTTCGGATGTGTCAGGATGAATTTGGAAGAGTGATTCTCACTTTAGAAGCTTAAGTTGAAAATATTTACCGAGGTTTGACTTTTGTGGAAACGACACCGGAACGGTGTTTGATAGCTCTGATAGGTTCGTATCGTGATTTTGGACTACACCCAAATCGAATTCGGAGGTCTGTAGGTTGACATGTGTTGTTTTTGCCGAAAGTTGGCAATTTAAAGATTTAGAATTTTGATAAGATTGACCGTAGGTTGACTTCATAGCTATCGTATTTGGATTTCCATTTTGGGACCTGGAATAGGTCCATTTTTGCATTTGGAACATGTCTGTAATGTTTTTCATCATTCTGAGTTTATTTGATAGGAACCAGATGCATGATTGTATTTTTAGAAGTTCTTGAGTTTCATGTTGAATTCATGTGTTTTGAGATCTGATTCATGATTTCGGATGTTATTTTGATGATTTGATCACGCAAGCGAGTTCATGTTATATTTTTAGATTTGTGTTGATGTTTGGTTTGGAGCCCCGAGGGCTCGGGTGAGTTTCGGACGCGTTTTGAAATGTTTGAAAGAGTTTTGGAAATTGCTGGGGAGATCAGGTATTGCTTGTCTCGCATTTGCGATATTAGGCTAAGTCTTCTAGGTTCGCATTTGCGATGGAGTGGACTGGGTGAGCTGGTTCGCATTTGCGATCTCAATGGTCGCATTTGCGAAGTGTGCCATGTTCGCAATTGTGAACTATTCATCGCATTTGCGATGACATCAGGGTTGGGTGGGGGTTTCACTTTTGTGATAATTTCCTCGCATTTGCAAGGTTCGCATTTGCGACACCTGCACCTACACAAAAAGTTGAGGACGAGAGTTTTAACATCAAAACTTTACCCATCTTCAATCATTGGGTAAAGTATTTTGTTCAATTT
Source organism: Nicotiana otophora (assembly GCA_000715115.1). NCBI lineage: Eukaryota > Viridiplantae > Streptophyta > Magnoliopsida > Solanales > Solanaceae > Nicotiana > Nicotiana otophora. Next base: position 12,871 of record AWOL01S0008736.1, read on the forward strand.
TCAACTATTTTTCATGATTATATGTGAGTTTTAACATCAAAACTTTACCCATCTTCAATCATTGGGTAAAGTATTTTGTTCAATTTTCAACTATTTTTCATGATTATATGTGAGTTTTAACATCAAAACTTTACCCATCTTCAATCATTGGGTAAAGTATTTTGTTCAATTTTCAACTATTTTTCATGATTATATGTGAGTTTTAACATCAAAATTATGAGAATCAAAGTAAAATTTTGAGAAACTTTGTCTATGTTTTGTTGGACTCGGATTTTGAAACAAAACACATGTATGGACTCGTGGGATTATGGTAGTCGAAATTTACCTTTGAACCCAGGTTTTAAATAAAAGAATTATTAACATGCTTTGTTTTATGTGACTCTTAAGATAGAACTCGTTATCTCACTCAGTGCTTTGCTATTTTTAAATGATTATCACATTTTACTTTAATTGGGTTCTCAAATTAAACTCATTACCCTATTTGATGTTTTACTTTACGTGAATTGTTATCACACCTTAATTTAACAAATTGTATATTTAATTCGTTAACTTATTTGATGTTTTTCTTAGTTTAAAAATACTATTTTACTTTACCTTATTGATTTCTAAACTAAACTCATTTGATATTCTATTTTGTATAAATTGTACTTTACTTTACTTTGTTTGTTTTCTAAAATAAATTCATTATCTTATTTGACGCCTTACTTTATTCAAGATTGTTATTACGCCTTATTGTATTCAAATAAACTTCTTGAACATTTTATTTGTCATTTGACATGGATACAATGTACGTTGTAGCACATGGACTTAGTCGTGCGAAAGTGATTCATAATGTGGGCACGAGGTTCTATGTGTGTAAGATTCAGAATTGTGGCTTAAGATTGTGGTTACGAGGTGTGGTGCCTCGGGGTAATTCTTGTTATAAGTCATGCGTTGAGAACGATTTGATTACTTGAATTGTCATCTATTTTCCTAATTTGAGTTCATTCATATTTCATCTATGTTTTGATTATGTTGCTGCTTTATTACCCATTTACTTCTTGTTGCCAATTGTCTTTCCATTATTCCTTTGTTGGCTTTATATTACTCCATCCGTTTCAAATTGGATGAGGTAGTTTGACTCGCTACGAAGTTTAAGAAAAAAAGAAGACTTTTGAAACTTGTGATCTCAAAAGTTTAAGGGGTAAACGTTTTGCGGGGCCATGATATTTGTGAGGTTATAAAAGCTTCTCATTTAAAGCTGAATTATTTCTGATTGTAGAAATGTGTCATTCTTTTTGGAACAGACTAATAAGAAAAGTGTGTCATCTAAATTGAAATAGAGGGAGTAATAATCTTTACGTTGTTAGCCTTACATTAACGTTCTTTCCATTGCTAGCTTTATGTTAATATCTTGCACAGGTTTTATGTCTAGTGATGTCTCGACCTACCTCGTCACTACTCCTGTGAGGTTAGTCTTGATACTTACTGGTACCGCTGTGGTGTACTTATGCTACACTTTCGCATATTTTTGTGCAGATCCAAGTACTTTTGATCGTGTTGGTTCTTGAGAGTTGTGTCTCTGCGGCTGGAGCTTTAAGATATAGCTGCTTGACGTTTATAAGCCTCGGAGTCACCTTCGGATATTATCTTTACTGCTGTTTAAATTTATTTTAGAACAATATTGTATTTAGAAATTCTAGTGTTTGTCGTTAGAGCTTATGACTCTGCACTACCGGTTATGGCGATTATATAACATTTATTCAGTTTTAGTTACGTTATCCCATTTATCAGTTTAAGTTTTATATAGTTATGATGGTTATCTCTGTTAGATCTCCTCATGTTTTAGGCTTACCTAATCTTAGAGACTAGGTGCCATAGGTCTAGGTTCATAGGTCCTACGAGTCATAAGAAAGTTTAGTAGAGTCTTGCGGATCGGTAAGGAGACATCTGTACTTATCTTCCAGAGGCTACAGAACTATTAGGAAATTCCACTTTTTTCATTCCTTATCGTGCGACATTGATTTAGCTTGAAGCGTATGTAACAACCTGACCGGTCGTTTTGAGCTTTAAGGTTCCATTCACTAGTTCGAGATCTTGAGTAGCTTTCTATTGTGTATTATGACTTTCTTGCATGATCAGATTTGATTTTCGGATGGTTCAGAATGAATTTGAATGAGTGATTATCACTATAGAAGCTTAAGTTGGAAATATTGACCGAGGTTTGGCTTTTGTGAAAATGACCCCGTAGTGGTGTTTTGATGGATCCGATAGATCCGCATTATGATTTTAGACTAGGGATGCCCGAAATCGAATTCGAAGGTCCGAAGGATGATTTGTGTTGTTTACCCGAAAGTTGGCAATTTAAAGGCTTAGAATTTTGATAAGTTTGATCATAGGTTGACTTCATAGTTATCGTGTTTGGATTTCTTATTCGGGACTTGGAATAGGTCCATTTTTTCATTTGGAACCTAACTGCAAAGTTTGGCATCATTCCGAGTTGATTTGATAGGAATCGAACGAGCGGTTGTGTTTTTAAAAGTTCTTGAGTTTCATGTTGAATTCATGTGTTTTGAGGTCCATTTCATGATTTCGGATGTTATTTTGATGATTGCGCAAGCGAGTTCATGTTATGTTTATATTTGGTTTGAGGCCCCGAGGGCTCGGGTGTGTTTCGGATGTGTGTCGGAGAGTTCATAAGAAGTTCAGATTTTTGTTGTTGCTCAGATCTCGCATTTGCGAGAAATAGGTCGCATTTGCGAGCTTAATCATCGCATTTGCGAAGAGCACCATGGCCTGAAGAGTTCGCATTTGTGAACTCCCCATCGCATTTGCAATACTGTCCTGAGCTAGGCATTGGTCGCATTTGCGATCACTTTGATCGCTTTTGCGGAAGTCCATAGTTTGCAGTTGCGAGCTAATCGTCGCATTTTCTATGACAGCATGAGTGTGAGGGACTTCGCTTTTGTGATGGTTTCTTCATATTTGCGGGGTCCACATTTGTGAACCTAGGTCGCAATTGCGACACCTGCGACTGGACAAAAAGTCGAGTGAGGAGAATTTTGATCTCATTTTCATATTTTGGAACCCTAGACTCGGTAGGAGACGATTTTGAAGAGGGATTTTTATCTACAAACTTTGGATAAGTGATTCTAATCTATCTCTAATCATATTCCATCAATATATCTTAGATTTTAATATCAAAATCATGTGAATCAAAGTGAAAATTTGTCAAGGTTTTGAAAAAAATAAGAATTTGCGTTTTGAGAGTCGATTTGGACTCCGATTTCGAAACTAACCACATATATGAACTCGTGGGGTCATGGGTAGTCAGAATTTACCATTAGACCTGGGTTTTGACCAGGCGGGCCCGGGGTTAACTTTTATTGACTTTTGAACAATTGTGTAAAGATAACAGCTTTAAATATTGGAATTGATTTCTTCGGGGTTGACTTTTATTGACTTTTGAACAATTGTGTAAAGATCACAACTTTAAAATATTGGAATTGATTTCTCTTGCATTATTTGATATTATTGAGTCGATTTTGATTAGATTTGAACTGAACAGAGGTTAATTGTAAAGGAAAAGCTATTTTTGAGTTTTGATTGAGGGCTTTTGAGGTAAGTATCTTGCCTAACGTTATGTGGGGGAACTACCATGTAGGGATTGGTTTGTTTATACTATTTGAACTACGTGAAAGATGTGTACACGGGGTGACGAGTGTGTATACAACTTATATGTGGAAATTTGACCGGGTTAGACTCTTAGGTTCTTATGTACATTAAAAATGAAGTTGTTTTATCATGTTAAATCATCCATTGCTAAATTTATCCTTACGTATCTTATTTGAAGTTGATTGATTCATGTTCTACCTTTGTTGCCAAATATTCTCTTATATGCCTTATTTGAAGTTGTTGCCTCCGTTATTGCCATGTTATCTCTTCCGTAATTACTTAACCTTAACTGGAGTTATTGTTATCCCTTCCATTGTTGATTTATCCTTATTTGGAATCATTGTTACATGTTATCTATCTTATCGCCGAGTTGTACTTATTTGGAATCATTGTCACATGTTATCCCTTCCATTGTTGAGTTACTCTTATTTGATATCGTTGTTACACATTATCTATCTCATTGTTGAGTTATTCTTGTTTGAAACCATTTTTCTTGTTATGTCTTTCATTGTGAGCTCGTTCTTCCATTCTTTGTGTTTAGAGATTCTTGTATTGATTTACTTGCCGTACTTCCGTCTTATTGTTGTTGTTGTTGTTGTTGTTGTTGTTGTTGTTGTTGTTGTTGTTGTACATAGTGTCATTGAGCCGAGGGCTATGTGTAGTTGTGGTATTGGAATCGTTTCAAGAAAATGTTGTGTCATATGGGCACATGTGGTGCGAGTTGTTATATTGTGTTGTTATGTTTTTGGCACACGTGATATTGTTGGGAGGATTGTCAGGGTGTTCACATGTGAGTTGTCCGGGCTATTGTTATTATTGATATTTGCACATGCGACGTGACAAAGAGGGCTATATATATATATGGGTTTTCGCATGTGGCGAGACAAGGCGGGAAGGGGGCTATGTCGGGGATGATTTGTGATGACATGTGATGGCCTAGGGGCATTGTCATTGATGATATTGTAAGTATTATGCGCGTGCAGCGAGACAAGGCGGGCATTATTTATTGCAAGTATTGTTGCTTCCCTGTTAATGTCACATTTATACTTGTACAGATTATTATGTCTAGTAGGTGTCTTGACTGTTCCTCGTTACTAATCTATCAAGGTTAGTCTTGATATTTACTGGGTACCACTGTGGTGTACTCATGTTACGCTTTCTGCACATTTTTGTGTAGATCCAGGTACTTGGGAGTTTGTTGATCATTAGATAGATGATCAGATATTGCTGCGGACGCTTCAAGGTATACCTGCCGTCGCGTTCGCAAGCCTCGGAGTCACCTTCTAAAGTTTATTTTGTACAACTAATTTCTATTCCGGAACAATTGTACTTAGATATTTCCTAGTGAACTCAGTAGAGCTTATGAATTGTACTGCCGGTTCTGGGATATATTACCATATTGGGATTGTTGGCTTTATATAAAAATATATGGTTTATGTTTAATAGTTGTTTTGGTTAAATTATGTCATTTAATTCAGTAAGTGTTAGGCTTACCTAGTCTTAGAGACTAGGTGCCATCACGACATCCTACAAAGGGAAATTGGGGTCGTGACAAGTTGGTATCAGAGCTCTAGGTACATAGGTGCTACGAGTCATAAGCGAGTTTAATAGAGTCTTGTGGATTAGTACGGAGATGTCTGTACTTATCTTCGAGAGGCTACAAAACTATTAAGAAACTTCACTTCTTTCATTCCTATCATGCGAGTTTATTGATTTCGGAGTTTGAGCCTTTGTCATTCTATTCTCTCACAGATGGTGAGAACACGAGTTGCAGTTACTGATGACGCTGCCCCAGATCCGGTGTTGCTAGGGGCCGGGGTAGAGGCAGAAGCCAAGGAGGAGCACGTGCTACAACTAGAGCACCTGCTAGAGTAGCAGCTGAGGAGCCACCCGTATCTCCGGTTGGGGGACAGGCACCAGAGTCGATTGTTGCTCCCTAGGGACTTCAGGAGACTTTAGCGCAATTCTTGAGTATGTTTGGTACATTGGCTCAGGCGGGATTGATTCCGGTTGCACCAGCCACTTCACAGACTAGGGGAGGAGCTTAGGCACCCACCGCCTGTACTCCAGAGCAGCGAATCCACATTGTTCAAGTTCCAGGTGTCATGCCAGCACAACCTGTTATTCTGGTTCAGCTTGAGGTCAGGCCAGGAGAATCTGAGGAGGAGCAGTTGAGACTTGAGAGATTCAAGAAGTACCTTCCTCTCACTTTCAGTGGCTTAACTTTAGAGGATGTACACAATTTTTTAGAGAAGTGTCATCGTAATCTCCGCACCATGGGTATTGCGGAGACGATCGGTATTGCTTTTACTACATTCTAGATGTCGGAAGCAGCATATCAGTGGTGGCGGGCTTACGAGGAGGGTAGCCCAGCTGATGTAACTTCACTTTCATGGACTCAGTTTTCAGAGATATTCTTGAGAGAGTTTGTTCCCCAGACCCTTCGGGATGCATGGAGCATAGAGTTTGAGCAGCTGCATTAGAGTACTATGTCAGTGTCAGAGTATGCTGTTAGATTCGATGATTTTTCTAGGAACGCACCTACTTTGGTTTCTACAGTTAGAGAGCGAGTCCGCGGGTTTATTGAGGGGCTCAGTTATGGTATCCAATTTAGCATGGCTCGGGAGTTGGATATGGATGTTCCATTTCAACAGGTAGTAGATATCGCTCGCTGATTAGAGGGCATGCGGGGCCAGGAGAGAGAGAGAGGGAAGGGAGACTAATGTCATGCCCCGAACTTGGGGAGCATGATCGGCGCTCAACCGAGTAAACCCAGCCGAACAAATCTACGTTACATCAACCTCTCATCATAACTCATACATGATTTATCAAAACATAATTAGATCATGACTTTCATATTGAATACATTTGGCTCAATGGACCATAAATTCTTTCTCATGATGGTTACATAGCTTTATAAATAGCGGTAAATACTGTGAACATAAATACATGACAAAACTCAAATCTTTAATTACATGACCCACAGTGTACATGGACCTTCTATGACAATAGATACCTAATTACATAAAACCAACTAGACTCAAATGCCCATTGGAATTGTAGCGGGCTCATCATAATCTGCTTCGCAGAAGATCCTTATCAAAGATCCATATCATCCTGTAGAAGTATACCTACATCCATTAAAAGATGCAGCGCCCCCGGTAAAAGAGACGTGAGTACATGTGGAATAGTACTCGCATGTAAGGCAAACATAACAACATATGAAATCATGGTAATACAAATAAGAGGCATACGAAGTACATCAAGAACTTTGAAATATCCCATAGATTCACATTTCAAGTCTCGTTATGCTTACATCATTTTAAACTTTATTTAGGATTAACTGAGCCATATGTACTATGCGTGGAATACATAATATAAAGTAATTGAAACAACATGTATAAACAAGGCCAATGAAAGTGGCACCTAATGTCTGCGTTAACAATGCGTCTCACTAGACCGTCCATATCCCTCTCTTATCTTACACCTATATATTTCACTTGTGCGTTTCATAGACCGTTTACATTGTTCACTTACACAATACACCTGTGCGTTTCATAGACCGTTTACATTGTTCACTTACACAATACACCTGTGCGTTTCATAAACCGTTCACAGTATTTACTTACACAATACACTTATGCGTTTCATAGATCGTTCACAGTATCACCTATACAATACACCTGTGCGTTTCATATACCGTTCATAGTATCACCTATGCAATACACCTGTGCCTTTCATAGACCATTCACATGATTACATATACAATACAAATACATATGTGCGTTTCATAGACCGTTCACAGTGTTTACTTACACAATACACTTGTGCGTTTCATAGACCGTTCACAGGATTACATATACAATACAAATACACCAGTGCATTTCATAGACCGTTCACAATGTTTACTTACACAATACACCCATGCGTTTCATAGACCGTTCACAGGATTACGTATACAATTCAAATACACCTGTGCATTTCATAGACCGTTCACAGTGTTTACTTACACATTACACCTGTGCGTTTCATAGACTGTTCACAAGATTACATATACTATACAAATACAACTGTGCATTTCATAGACCGTTCACAGTATTTACTTACACAATACACCTGTGCGTTTCATAGACCGTTCACAGTATTTACTTACACAATACACCTGTGCGTTTCATAGACCGTTCGCAGTGTTTACTTACACAATACACATGTGTGTTTCATAGACCGTTCACATGATTACATATACAATACAAATACACCTGTGCGTTTCATAGACCATTCACATGATTACATAAACAATACACCAGTGCATTTCATAGACCGTTCATAGTATCACCTATACAGTACACCTGTGCGTTTCATAGACCGTTCATAAGATTACATATACAATACAAATACACCTGTGCATTTCATACACCGTTCATAGTGTTTACTTACACAATAGACTTGTGCGTTTCATACACCGTTCACAGGGTTCACATAACACCTCATAATTCTCATTTAGGAAATGACCACATTTCAAGTTCATACTATCACTTACTTGTACTTGCCATGGGTGATCATAGAATATTAAGAACATTTAAAATATTTAGGAATACTATAGCCTCTCCTTATGAGGATGTAGGAGCTTATAACACATTGGGAACATAAGTACAAATACGTTCATCTCATAACCTTTCACACCATATATCACTTCACAATTACTTTCAACTACTTATAACATCATTATTTCATTGGCTCCCTTAGCCATACATATTATTCTTCATTTATGGCACTGTGGATGTATTTCATATTCCGCACTTTCATTTCTTTACTTTCAAGGATTATCATCATAAACATCATCATATAGAATACTCTTGAAATACCTTTCACCTAAAGGGCAATACACAATTTCAACCCATGAATATGTAAGAAATCAAACATATTGGAAATACCTACCAAGCATAGCAATAGTTAGAACAACCACATTTGGACATGACTTGAGTACATAAGCTTTTGGATAATTCTATTTTCGGAGTCAATTTGGAATAGTTGAATCAAGGCTTATTTCATAATATTTCACACATCATTTCATTTCGTTGGCGCTATTGGCCACAAGTATGGCTTTCATTCTTGGCACAGTGTTCACACTTTATATCCCCAACTCACTACTTCATACTTTATATCCTCAACTCACTACTTCACACTTTATATCCCCAACTCACTACTTTCACTTTCAAGCATCTATATAGATTACCGACAACAAGGAATCCCTAATCATGACTTTTAGTACACCTATGAGCAATTAAGAGTCTTATGCACATTGAGACTTCTTACACAATTTGGCACAATAGCCTTTACTTAAAACACTACTTGGAGTCATAACACTTTTATACCCAACTCATGCTTTGAACACATTCCCGAAGGATAACATCATATGATAAGAGCATGCGTGTGAAGTAGGATGTTGTGCGAATTGGGACATCCTTTCCACTTAATGTATCCAACTTGTTCCACATAAGTTCTTGCCATTCACAAAACTTCTTAGTATGTTCCAACACGCCCTAAACATATATTTTTATTTCAAAATGATGTGGTTCTATCCCATGGGTCTCCTTTAATACTCAAACATGTTATTCCCAAATACTGTTGGCGCACCTTAAAATCATAAATCATTAGGAAATTTTAATGGGGCCTTACAACTAAGAGGGCTCGGGGACCGGGAGGATCTACTGATCCCTATTTTGGAGGCAGTGTATGTCATGGCAGAGATTTTGTGGGTCAGCCAGTTCAGTTTGAACTTCAGGCTTCACGTGGTGTTTCAGATATCCATGGGTTCCAGAGTACTCGTACCAGACAACTTCCATAACCACATCAGCGGAAAGGTTGCTTTGAGTGTGGAGATACCATCCACATGGTGAGATATTGTCCCAGACTCCGAACAAATGTGCCACAATGGGGTGTTTAGGCTATGAGTTCTGCTCTAGTTGCTGCTATACCTACACCGCCAGCTAGGGGTGGAGGTCAGGCGAGTAGAGGTCTCCCTAGAGGGGGAGGTCGGGTCCAATGTTACACTCTTCCTAGTTGGGTAGTGGGCGATGAATCAGATGATGTCCTTACAGGTATGGTTTTAGTTGAGCATAGAGATGCATTTGTCTTACTTTGATTCAGTCCCATTTATTGGTAAGATTCATCCTACCTTGCTTTAGATATGGTTGTGTTTTGTGATTCTTGTACTCCATTCATGTGTTCACGCTAGTTGAGAATTTTATTGTGATAGCCCGTGTCTATCGTTCTGGTTTGGCTGCTATTGTTGGTCATGAGACTTGGTCTGTTAGTTAAATACATTAGGGTTTGACGTATATTCTGGGTGGTTTGGCCATAATTTATGATCTGGGTGTCCTACAGGTATGAGAAATTTGCTTCATGTTGTGGTTTTGGTTCTACGGGGTTAGTTGGTAGAGTGTCTTAGTTGATGAGATGTTTCACTATATCTATATATTTATAAGTTTCTAGCCTTTCGAAAAAGCCCCTCTCCCTTCATCTACACGTTTTTGCTTATTTTACTTGTGGTTCCGAGTTAAGGATGGGGACCTAGTGTCCTTGATGGATAGGTGTGTTTGTGCTGGGCTTTGTGCCGCGGAGAGGTCATATTAGGGTAAGATTTGTTGTGGTTGTTGCGTATGTCTTGCTTCTTCCTTGTGGATTGGATCCACAATATGGTATTTGTGGGGAGTTATGCCTACTTGGCTTGTTTGACGGTTCTCTCATGTTTTCCTCTTTTCATATTCAGTCATATTTGAGTTGGGCTTGTTGGGTTTGGATTGCGATGTATGTGCTCAGGGTCCGTTTTGAGGTGGCTTGTTGATCGGATGAGTAGTTATGAGTTTCGTATGTTTCTTGCATTATTTTCAGTGTGGTGAAGGTTTGGAACAAGGTTCTAGTCGATATGAGTCTGTTTGCCTGTACCGGGCTTGGTAATAGGCATCTATTATGGTCATGTTTCTATGGGCATATGGATAATGTGTTATGTCATGTAGTTATACCTTGTGGGTGTATTCATGAGCCGTTGTAGCTAGTTAAGGGTTTTACAGTGTGTTTGTGTGATAATAGGGCCCTTGGTAGATGTGGAGATTTGACTCTAAGGCTTATCGACATGAGTGGAAAGAATAATCTTCGGTTGTGGTGATGTTGTCAGTTTTGTTGATACCCAATTTTATCCTCATATTTTTCAAATAGTATATATACTTCCAAAATATTATTTTGCATCATTACTTAATTTACAAAAGTTATACAAGTATTTTCTATAATATTTTCATAATTTTTAAAGCTGTAAAATTGATTTTCTTGCATTTAAATTATTTGAATATGTATTAATTACCCCTTAAATTATTTTTTGACGGTTTAATCATCCAAATCTATTATTTGCATCCATATATATGTTTCATAATATTTTTTACTTAATTTCATATAATTATATTGGTATTTTAAGCTATTTACATAATTTTGCAATAATAGACGATACGCTATGCATAATTACAATTATTACATTATTCATGCTAAAATAGCTTTTTTATATTTTTATAACGTTAAGTTATTATTTTCAATTATTTTATTGCATAAGTAATATTTTATTATTTATTAATTATTTTATTTAAACAATTTCGTGTATTTAATTTGTAGCCCAAATTTGGAGTCAATTTTGGACCAATTCAATGGCCCAAACACTCACACCTTAGCCCAATAACCCCCAAAGCCCAATCCAAACGACCCCTATAATTGACCCGGTCGCGGCACATTAAGTGACCTGCCCGTATACCCTTTAAAATCTCACCCGTTGATATCTCACGATCAACGACCCACAGCTATTACCTCATTTTTAATTACCCTAGCCTATAACCCTAGACTCATTCTCAACCCATATGCCGCCCTTAAATGCTCTCAACCCTCCCCTTCTCTCTTCTGAAGAACCCTAGCCGCCTCTCCCTTAACTCCCTCTCTTAATCGCGTTGATAATAGGATTCTACCATTATTTGCTTACCATATCTGGGTTTCTCTGCTACTAGTCACACAGTTATGGTATTACTTAGGTATTTTTCCAATTTTGGCAAATACCATCTCTATATCGGGCAGGAATCAACCTCAATCTTGGATATTTGGACAATATCTCGTCCATATACATGAAGAAAGGCTTGATTCTTCATATCAGTTGGCCGCTTTTTGAGTATTAAACCCTAACTAGGGTTTGGAGTTTGATTTCTTTCCTTTCTGGTTACTTTACTGACTTGCATGTGAGATTTTACTCTTTTTGTTTGTGTCTACTTGATTTCTTTCCTTATTTACTTGCTTAATTCTACCACTATATAACCCCTCCCAAATTTCCCCTTAGGACGGATCGGAAATCACCTTAAATACTCTCCCTCTCATTTATTCTATACTGAAACTGAGCTCTTGGCCGGCTGAAAGCCAACGTCACCGTATTTTGTTAACCTCTCTCTATTGCAAGCACTACTTAGGGTCCGTTACAAGGCTCTTTTGAACTATGAAGCACTAGAATTTAGGGTTTTTTCATTACTCTCCGGAAATCACTGCTATTCCTAAGATTTTGGGTTCTTCCTTCTTTACTCGTTTGTTTGCAACTGGTTAGTGTCCTGTACCCTCGTAATTCTACTCCTTTTTGTTTGTGCTTATGTCTTGTGCATTAGTGTTATTTCCGTGAGTTAGTTTCGATATTATTCCATTTTGCCTATTTTTGTACTACTCTATAGTTCCATTAGTTCCAATTCTATGATTTTAACTCATATGTGGATAGCTAAGTTGATTCATGATGCCTGCCTGATTCGTAGTTGAAACCTAATTGATGGTTGTTGAAGTTTGTTTGATTTCTTGCACTGAAACCCCTTTGTGAGACTATGTTCTTGCTTGAAATTGCTCTCTTCATGTTGAATCCTTTATGCCTAATTTGCTATTTCTTTGCAAGTCATGCCTAAATGTTTAGCCTAATATGCTAGCCTTAATTCTGTCCAACTTGAATGATTTCTAATCATTATGTTTATGAATAGTTTGTTACTTATACTGTTGCTTATTCTGAGTTTGGCTTCTTTCCTTGTTCTGTACTATCATGATAACCAACTCATGTTCTAATTCTTGTTGAGACATTCCTGCCCAACTTTTACCTTTCTGGAGTTCTATTGTTAGCTGTGATTTTATTCCTATGCTATTTTTAACTATATTGTATGTTTTGCTTGACTTGCTCAATCCTGTGTTCTTTAATATTAGTGAGACCTTTTAGAGTAAATCTCATAACCAACCTTGTCTCCTATACGTGGCTAATTAATACAAGGTATGATTCTTGTCTTTTCTCTTGATATAGAGTTGACCTATTTTTATATACTCTAAGTTTTAGGTGTTATGACTTATGCTCAGCATGTTAAAGTTTTCTCACTCTCAGCTAAGTGATTGCTCGAGCATGAACTTGTTCTGTTATGTTGTTTTTCACTAGACCCCCCCGTTAAAACTTACATGTGAAGGCTATGCTCTACCTGTTCTTGTCTATGACCGTATTGGATTTTTATGTTTAAATCTTGTGTCTAAAGTTCCTTTAGGATAATTCTGAATCATTTTACTCTTTAAAACTCTTTGGAGTAGTTCACTACCCTATGATGGTCAGTCCTATTATTTTAGCTTTGTTTTTGAGAATGCAAGCATGAACTTGCCTTGTGATCTTGTTAGTGTTTCATATGCTCTTGTTTATGTGCTTTGGCTAGAACTGTTGTCTATCACACCTTTAGGAGTTAAGTGTGGAAGTTTGTTTAATCAATTCCCTGAGTGGTTTGTCACATGTGTGTTTAAGTTTTGCATCCGTTTGGCTAAGTAAGTTATTTGTTGGGCCTAACGTTGGGCCATATGTGTTGTTGGATCTGGGCATTGGATTTAGGAAGATTATACTATCCTTGTGAGCCTAGGATTTGGGTCTGTTGGTTGGTGAGGCTGCTGAAGGCCTAGAAATTTACTGGGTTATTTTGTTGTGGGCCTATACTGTTTGATGGGGCCTGTATTTGTTTCAGCCCGTATTTTGTCATCTTTGAGTTTGTATTATTCCACTTGGGCCTGTAACTTGTAATAACGAACAATTGGGGCATTAGTGAAATTGGGGAATAGGTGTGCCTTATTCTTGCCTAAAGGGTAGAGAACGTGCATATAGGGCCTACTTGCTTTATTTGCTATCTTGTTTAACTCGCTCTACTTTTGCACGCTAATAGAAATCATGTCTATAGGAGTTTCACACACCTCACCTAATTTGTCTAATACTCGTGCACTATCTCAAACATGCTATTAATCGCCATAATTGACCTCCATGTCATTATTGTGCATTTAGACATCATGCCTATAGGATGTAAATTTTATGTTTTTGTTAATCTAGATATCATGTCCATAGGACTTCAAATAATTAATTGATCAAATTGCTTTATTACTTTGGTGTGCTGTCCATATAGATATCATGACTATAGGACACTAATCTCTTAATCAACTGCTTCTAGCGTTTTATTACACTCCCACCTAGATAGCATGCCTATAGGAATTAATATGATAACAACAAGCTCAAATATCAACCGTTAGGAAATCTTGCCTATAGAACACTGTTATCCGCCTAGAAAGCATGTTTATAGAATCAGACTCTGGTAATTCCCAGTCTCTAATAACTTTCAATGCCTATTGCATAACGACTTAGAAATCATGCTTATAGGACAGTGCCACTCACCTAAGACGCCTATTTATAGATTCAGTGAAAATGATCCTGAATCTGCAAACAGTTTACTGCCTCCTCATCTAAGCCATTTAGAACAGCAACGAGGCATATACAGTACTGGAATCTAGAATCATCTAGAAACCATACCTATAGGACTTTAAATTTTGATTCTGAAATTATATACTGCCTGAACTGTCCGCGTGCATTTGTTGTTTATGTGTGGAGGCTAACTTGGGCCTTTCATTGTCTTTATGTGAAGTCTTATTTGCTTTAAATGTTGCCTAGTTTTATCATTTTGAGCAACCTATGGGAAGTCTTGAACCACCCAAATAGAGGTCCAAAGCCTCCCGGACCATAGGCATGTGACGTGTAGTGCACGCATAGGATACGATTTAAAATTGAATTAGAACGCCTTAAGTAACAACGTCAACATAGTAATTGGGTAGCAGGTGATGATAGTCTATGCCCGCTGAATAATATGAGCAACCCCCTGCCTTAAGGGAGTTGGAAGTATTATTTATGTTGCACAGGGTCATCCTTTAGGCTAAAAAACTTAAGACCCCCCTTTTCTTTATATACACTTAGTCACCTAACATAGGTTAATGTAATTGTAACTCTGTAATCATTAAGGCTCTGTAGCGGTTCCCGTATTTTTCTTTGTTTATTCTATCATCTAGCCTAATCATATAATCCACATAGTTTAAAGTTCGGCTGGGACTCACAGTTGTGAACCTCGAGGAGTGCGTAACACCTTCTCTTCGAGGTAATTTGGTGACACGGACTAGTCAAACAAAATTATTTGCAAATAGGTGCCCTAACGCACCTTAAAAATTATTAGGTGGCGACTCTTCTCTTTTAACAACCACTTAAAGGTGTTGTTACATGTCGAAACATGCTTTCGCGAGAAAACGGGGCGCGATAGCATGACGATAATGCTGGGGATATACTTAGGCTTTTACCATAACGAATTTGACATATGCGGATTATTTCCCTTATTTTCCTTTATTTGTTTAAATTGCTATGACATGCACACCCCTTCCCTTATTTTTCTTTATTTGTCTAAATTGCTATGACATGCACATCCC
This sequence comes from Nicotiana otophora, assembly GCA_000715115.1. NCBI lineage: Eukaryota > Viridiplantae > Streptophyta > Magnoliopsida > Solanales > Solanaceae > Nicotiana > Nicotiana otophora. The sequence continues at coordinate 28,339 of AWOL01S0008736.1, forward strand.
TTTCCTTATTTTTCTTTGTTTGTCTAAATTGCTATGACATGCACATCCCTTCCCTTATTTATCTAAATTGCTATGACATGCACATCCCTTCCATTATTTTCCTTTATTGCTATGACATATACACCCTCTCCCGCTTCATTCATCTTGTCTAACACTGCTATATCATGACTCTCCCGTCCCTATTTCCCTATTTGCTTTATTACATTCTCGCACACTTTCATGCATTAAGCTGACTTCTCTCTTTTGTCTTTCTTTTCTCTTCTTTTTCATCTTTACCGTGTTATTTATTGTTTTTATGCACTTTTATCATGCAAATACTTGGCAACGTGTTACTATTTCTACATAAAGCATGCTCCACATCATACTTCACTCGTGCTCATTATCAACATAGCGACGCTTGATGAGTGTCCGCGCTTTCCTGAAATCAACCTTTTAAATCGGAAAGGCTTATTTGCGGCAGACTAGTCGACGGTCCCGTGCCTTTTCCTCTCAAGTTGTCCACTTGGGAGTAACGGTCTAGACCCTTATAGAAACCCCACTCCAATTTGAAATATACGTGCATCATGCTAAACCTAGTACGGGTTGAAGCATTATTAACGTTATAACCCGCTAAGATGAACCTTGTCCAAAGTCCGACGGGATTTCCACAATCCCAATGGACATTATCATGTTATATGAATTACTTGGAGGAAATGTGCCAACATGTTGAGCATTATTGCATAAGTAGTCGAATCTGGAGGGGGAAAAGGCTAACCTTTGTTTGTTTCTAGAAAATGAAGCACGAAATCCCCAGGTTCGGTATGGTCCAAAACATCTCGCCTTTGCTACTTGACTGGTGGAAAGACCTTGCACCTTGTACAAAAATCATGTGAGGAGCATACTTGGTGACCTGCCCTCTTTGATGAACATTCAACCAAATAGGGAGCTGATCGACACCGCTACTATGTTCTGGGATGAAAAAAGAGCTGTTTTCCGATTTAGCAATATAGAAATGACTCCTCTCCTAGAAAATATAGGAGGTTTCGCCAAGTTGCCATGGGACGGTCCGAGATTACTGGTGCTAGAAAATCGCACCCCCCGCAGTTTCTTGAAAATGTTGGGTTTTAAGAAGAATGATGAACTGCTCTGTCTAAAGAAGTCATATATCCCTTTTGAGTTTCTCTACGAACGTTATGGGCATAGCAAAACATATCGCCTTCATCACAACGAACTAGCCATTACTTCCTTATGATGGGTGCATCGCCGAGTTTATATGTTCATTGTCTGCTTCTTGGGGTTGTTGATATTTCCGATGAAAAGAGGAAGGATTCATACTCGCTTAGCCATGGTCGCTAGGACTTTAATAGATGGCATCGAAGGACAAACTTACACTATCATCCCCATGATCTTAGCTGAGATGTACTGCGCTCTAGATCAGTGTAAGTAGGGATTCAGACACTTTGAGGGTTGTAATCTATTGCTACAAGTCTAGCTGCTGGAACACTTTCAGAGAGGAGAGTACCGTCAAGAGCTTCTGTAGAGGCCATTGAATAACTACATAGCCAACCATCACCCAAAGAAAATGACTTTTATTCCAAACAGGTTTGCAAAGCCTGGAAATGCTGTAGGTTGGGTGCGTTTCTTCAGCAATCTGACAGACGAGCAGGTACATTGGATGTTTGAATGGTTTCCTAGTAGTGCGTTCATCATCAGGTCAAGGGAGACTACTCATTTGGTACTGATTGGGCTGCAAGGCATCTATCCTTATGCTCCTATAAGGGTGATGAGGCAAGCTGGAAGAAAACAGGTCATACCTTGGGTTCCCAACATGGTCCAATACAAGGCAGATTTCAAGGGAGATGTCATCCCGTTCAAGTTCGAAGTACAACATATGTGGAACCAAAAGATCATTGTAGAAGGGGAAACTATTGAGCCAGACATGTATCACGCCGGCCATATGTACTAATATCTATCATGGTTAGAAGATGACGTAGCTGGGGGCGTCAAACCAGGAGTCAATCTGATGGATAGGATCATAGATGAAGTGGCTGAGGCACAGGTGAAGTACAATAGGTTACGCAAAAGGGTGTTCGAGTTAGAAGCTAAACATCTAGAGCAACACAAAGTGAACATGGAGGCGATAAGGGAATGGAAGGAGATTGCCACTACGTCAACAGAAAGATTGGAATACTTGGAACAAGGACTGATGGAGCTAGAAGGGAAGATGAGAAAGAGACTTTCGGATTGTCAAGGCATGGACGGAGATAAAGGAGGAAAGCTGGCAAAAGCTTACTTATTGCTGGATATGCGCGATCTGGGAAACATGATTGATGGGGTCAAGAGAGCCAAGTACAGAGAAGGTCCTGCAGGGACCAAGTAGATTAGGAGATGATGTTCTTTACTTCTTTCTAGCTTAGATTAGATTTTATGTAATAAGGCTAAATTCCCTTAGTAACTTTATTATTATTATTATTATTATTATTATTATTATTATTATTATTATTATTATTATTATTATTATTATTATTATTATTGTCGATTTAGTAAAAGATTGTTTTGGCTCATTTTCGCATTAATGAAATGAAGCAAATATTGGCACCAATTTTCTCCAAGTTTATGTGTCGCTTAGGCCTACCTCAGGCACAATGAAGTCCCCAAATTAGGACACGAATTATTGCTTGACTTTATGAAACATGTTTAAATATTGCAAACACTCCTTTATTTTACCTTACCGACTTGGCTACCTTTTCTTTTTCTTTCTTTTTGATTATTCCCATTCCCAAAGGTTGGTCCGTGCATACTGGCATCATCAGCATACCACACTAGATCCAGAGGTCCTTCACCTCCTCCTCCACCTAGCGACCCGAAAGGCAAAAGCAAGAGCAAAGGGAAAATGGATGATTTAAGTGGTATCCGAAAAGATAATGCTGATGTGGCGGAAAATGTTGAAATTTCAGATGGTAGAAGCACTCTAGGGCAGAATGAGTTGGTCTTACGTTTGGAGCAGAAAATCCTGGAACTATAAAGTGAGCTTGAGCAGGTCCGAAATCTGGCAAACCTTTCCCTTACTCTCAATGTTCCCGACATCAACCAGCAAAACCCGACTACCCAGAACCAAACACCACCACAAAACGTACAAAATCAGAATCCACCACCCATAGCTCCGAATCCTCCCGCACAACACTAGTATCGTAATCCCGCACCTCCCCAGAACCTTAACCCACCATAGATGCCAACCCCTAAACACCACCACCATCATCCCACTCAATACCCGCAAACCACTACTTATCACACTCCACAAAATGCACCACAACCCACTCCCGATCCCCAAAACTCGACCAACGATCACCCATATACCCAAGTTCTAGGAACTCATCAAAGCAATCTGATATATGCGGAAACCTTACCCCATACCCCACAGCAAATGCTGTACATACCCGAACCCACTGAGAAGGACCTGCTTATTAGAAACATGGCGGAGGAACTCAAGAAGCTCACAGGAAAAATCCAGAGTGTTGAAGGTGGGAAATGTGTTCAAGGTCTAAATTATGAGGACCTGTGCATTCAACTGGATGTGGAACTTCCAGAGGGTTACAAACCTCCAAAGTTCAAAATGTTCGATGGCGCTGGTGATCCAAAGGTGCATCTGAGAACCTATTGCGACAAGCTTGTAGGAGTGGGCAAGAATGAACAAATCTATATGAAACTATTCATGCGAAGTCTTACAGGAGACACCTTGTCTTGGTATATCAGTCAAAAACCAAATAAGTGGGCAAATTGGGTGAGTATGGTATCAGACTTTATGGACAGATTTAGGTTCAATACAGAGAATGCGCCAGACGTTTTCTATATTCAAAACCTCAAGAAGAAGCACAGAAACCTTTCGCAAGTATGCTACGCTTGGAGATCAGAGGCCGCAAAGGTAAGGCCAGCACTTAAAGAAGAACAAATGAACAAGTTCTTTGTTAGAGCTCAAGATCTGCATTATTACGAAAGATTGATAGTCATCGAGAATCACAAGTTATCGGACATCATCAAGCTAGGAGAGAGGATAGAAGAAGGAATCAAGAATGAGATGGTGACTAATTTCAAGGCGCTGCAAGCCACAAATAAAGCTTTGTAATCAGGAGGTATTTCAAAGAAGAAAGAAGTGGGTGCCGTGATGGTAGTCCAGGTCCCTAAGTCTCCCCTCACATACCAAACACCTCCACCCACATATCAACCCTCACCCCCAAAATACCAATACCCTGACACCTCCTACTATACCTACAACACTCAACCTGCATATTACCATTCACCTCCACCCGCCCGCCAAAACTACCCAAAACCACGTGTAAATTTTGACCGCAGACCTCCTAGACAATACACCCCAATTGCTGAACCCATAGCCCAACTATATGAGAGACTGAAGGCCGCTGGTTACGTCACCCCTATTCCAGCTATTATTGTGGAAAATCCTTCCCAATGGATCAACCCCAACAAAACATGTGCTTATCATTCAGGAATGAAGGGTGATACCATTGAGGAATGCCGCACGTTGAAAGACAAGATTCAGACGCTGAACGACACTAAGGTTATACAAGCAAAGGAAGCTGCACCGAACGTCCGCAATAACCCTCTCCCAGATCATAGAGGTGATAGAGTAAACATGATAGAAACTGATGAGGAATGGGATCAAGAAGGGTCCATCAGACTCGTTTGAGAGGGAGACACTCCTAAAACATCTTCGGTCACCCTCACGCCAGTTATGGTACAAACCCAGGCGCCATTTGAAGTCGAGGTAACTACACCCTTCACTGTAATGGTAGCTCCCACACCATCTTATAAGTCTAATACCGCCCCGTGGAATTATGTTGACGAAGCAAGAAGAAAGGGAAAAGCTAAAATGGAAGAAACAGGTGCCGCGCAAGGTATGACTAGAACTGGCAGAGTTTACACATCAGAGAATCTGGGAGGAACAAGCAAAGAAGCGGCACCTAAGCCGCCTGTTGTTGAGACTAGAACAGACGACCTTTAGAGGAAGATACAAGCAAGGGAATACTCCGTTGTTGACCATTTAAACAAGACTCCCACTTAGATATCCATCTTATCACTGTTGCAAAAATCTGACGCACACAAGAATGTTTTGATGAAGATGTTAAGTGAAGCTTATGTACCCGCCGTCATCACTTGTGGAGAGATGGATAACATGGTCGGACAGGTAATAGAGAGTCACAAAATCACTTTCTACGAAGATGAGTTACCACCAAAAGGACTTAGTCACAATTGGGCATTGCACATCACAGTGCAATTTGAGGATAAGTTCATTGCCAGGGTCCTAATAGATGGAGGTTTGAGCCTGAACATATGCCTAATAACTACTCTAAAAAGATTAGGTAAAGGCCTGCATGAGATACAAATGGGAAGCATGAATGTGAAGGCATTTGACGGATCTCAGAGAGCCACTATCGGGGAAATCAACTTTGATATACAGATGGGTTTGACTTGTTTTTTTTTTTGAGTTCCAAGTGCTAGATATATCTGCTACTTACAACCTATTGTTAGGAAGACCATGGATACATGCAGTTGGGGCAGTGACTTCTACTCTACACCAGGCTGTGGAGTTTGAATGAAATCATCAGGAGGTGATCATTCATGGAGACGGAAGCAACCCTATCTATACCAACCAGACCGTTCCAGCCATCGAAAACAGGAGGAAGTTTGGTGGAGAAACATATCACCGTATTAAGCGGGTGAACACAATTGAAAAGGATCGATGGTGGAGCAAGAACATAGAAAGCATATTGCTATGGATGGGATATAAACCAGACAAATGGTCTTGGTAAAAAGCTTCAGGGGATCACCAAACCCATACAACCACAGTATCATGGCACGACCTTTGGACTCGGATATGAATATACCATGCAAGAACATCAGGATTGTACACTTCCATGGCGCGCCCCTTATTATCTGCTGGAACAACCCATACCACCTCTGCACCAGACATTCCATCAGGATGACATGATGTGGGGATCTGAGGAAGATGAAATTTTGGTTGGCATGAGAAAGCTATTTCTAGATGAAGAAAACATGGACTGCAGTGCAATTGTTGAAGAGGAGGATGAGGATCTTACTATTTAAACAATGGAAGAAGGAGCTATTCTCAAGAACTGGACCGTTGCACCATCCCGGTCTCGCCGAGTTCGTGGGTAGCCTGACAAATTAGCATGACTCATTTTCAAATTGTTTTGAGCATTAAAGACATTTCCAGTAGTTTGTTTTGAAATAATTACTCGAGCTATCGAGTCGTATTTGTTGACATTTTAAAGTTTTATTAATACATTATTGCTTTTCGTATTTATTATTATCTTTTTACATTCTTTTCAACATAATTATTACATATCCCGATGAACCTGTGACTGTGACATGTAATGAGACAACACAACATAAGGATAGTGATTCGGAAGATCTGGAAGATGATGTACTACCGGAGGAAATTGTCAAAAAAGTAGAGAATTTTGAAACAAACCGAAGTCTAATTTGGCAGAAACTGAGGCCGTTAACTTAGGGTATTCTGAAATAGTCAAGGAGAGTCGCATAAGCATTCATCTATCACCGTTAGAGAAAGAAGAGTATATCAGGTTCTTAAAGGTATATGAGGACATCTTCGCATGGTCCTACAACGATATGACTGGGTTAAGCACATCCATAGTAGCTCATAAGTTACCCACCAATCCCATGTGTCCACCGGTAAAGCAGAAGCTCAGAAAGTTCAAGCCATATATGAGTTTAAAGATAAAAGTGGAGGTCACTAAGAAAATCAAAGCCAAGGTTCTCCGAGTGGTCGAATACCCGACCTGGATAGCCAACATTGTGCCTGTTCCAAAGAAAGGGAAAGTTAGAGTATGTTTCGATTACCGAGATCTGAACAGAGCATGTGCTAAGGATTATTTTCGCTATCTAACCTACACATACTGATTGACAATTTTTTTAAGCATGAACTCCAATCCTTTGTGGACTGCTTCATAGGATACCATGAGACTTGGATGGATGAAGAGGACGCCAAAAAACCCGCCTTTATCACACCGTGGGGAATATATTGTTACAAAATGATGTCATTTTGTTTGAAAAATGCTGGGGCCACCTACATGAGGGCCATGATGACTATATTCCATGACATGATGCACAAAGAAATAGAGGTGTACGTGAATGATGTTATCATCAAATCTAAAAGGAGTTCAGATCACATAGAGGACTTGAAGAAATATTTTGATCGACTTTGAAAATATAACTTGAAGTTGAACCCTGAAGAATGTGCCTTCCGAGTCTTTGCTGGAACATTGTTAGGTTTCAAAAATCAAAGCTATCCAGTACTTTCCACCGCCAAAGAATAAGAAAGATGTGATGAGTTTTCTAGGGCGCCTCAACTATATCAGTCACTATATAGCACAATCAACGGTGATGTGTGATCCAATCTTTAGAATGCTGAGGAAAGATGCTGCAACAAGCTGTACTGAAGAATTCTAGAAGGCCTTCGACAAAATCAAGGAGTATTTATCCAAACCACCCGTGTTGGTCCCGCCAGAACCAGGAAGACCACTGCTGTTTTATCTGTTTGTGTTGGATGGTGCCTTTGGTTGTTTTCTAGGATAACATGATGAAATTGGAAGGAAGGAGCCGGTGATATATTATCTGAGCAGGAAGTTTACGCCTTACGAAGCCCGATACTCTTTGTTGGAACACACCTGCTGTGCTTTGACATCGATAGCCCAGAAGTTGAGACATTATTTTTGTGCGTACACTACATATCTCATATCAAGGATGGATCGGCTAAAATATATCTTTCAGAAACCCATGACTACGGGCAAGTTAGCAAAGTGGTAGATATTGCTGAGTGAGTTCGACATCGTCTATGTAACTCAGAAGGCAGTCAAAGGGCAAGCATTGGCAGATCACTTGGTAGAAAATCCCGTAGACGGAGAATACGAACCATTAAAAACATATTTTCCCGAGGAGGAGGTATCGTTCGTAGGAGGAGATATTACCAAGGCATACGATGGTTGGAGGATGTTCTTTGACGGAGCAACAAACTTCAAAGGAGTGGGTATCAGAGCTGTCTTAGTGTAAGAAACCATTCAACACTACCCGGTATTCGCAAAACTCAGGTTCCCGTGCACCAACAACATGGCAGAATACAAGGTCTGCATCTTGGGACTCAGGTTGCCCGTCGACAAGAACGTTTAAGAGTTGCTGGTGGTTGAAGATTCTAATTTATTGGTACACCAGAAACTAGGAGAATGGGCCACTAAGAACACTAAAATATTTCCATACTTGCACTGTGTTCAAGAGCTGATCAAGAGGTTCATAAAGATAGAATTCAAAGATGTTCCAAGAATCCAGAATAAGTTTGCAGATGCATTAGCCATATTGTCTTCCATGATACAACATCAGGACAAGAATTTCATTGATCCGATCCCAATAGGAATTCATAAGCAGCCAGCTTATTGTGCGCATGTTGAAGAAGAGTTTGACGGAAATCCATGGTTCCACGATGTTAAGGAATACTTGGAAAAGGGAGAATATCCAGAGAATGCTACACACACTCAGAAGCACATGCTCCGAAGATTGGCCAATCATTTCTTTCAAAGCGTAGGAATTCTGTATAGAAGAACTCCTGACCTGGGATTACTGCGATGTGTTGATGCCAAAGAGGCATCTAGATTGCTCGAGGAAATACATGCCGGAACTTGCGGACCTCACATGAATGGTTTCGTTTTGGCCAAGAAGATATTAAGGGCAGGGTATTTCTGGATGACTATGGAAACAGACTGCATAAAATATGTTCAAAATATGTCCAATGCCATATACATGATGATATGATACGAGTGCCGCCCAATGAACTCAATGCAATGAGTTCGCCCTGTCCTTTCTCTGCTTGGGGCATGGATGTCATCAGACCAATTTCACCCGCTGCTTCAAATTGACACAGGTTCATTCTAGTGGCTATTGATTACTTCACAAAATGGGTTGAAGCCGCGTCCTATAAGGTGATAACTAAGAAGGTCGTAGCAGATTTTGTCCGGGACCGTATCGTTTGTCGATTTGGAATACTTGAATCCATCATTACTGACAATGCCGCCAATCTCAACAGTGACTTGATGAATACTATGTGTGAAACATTCCCGATCAAGCATCAGATATCTACAACATACATGCCGCAAATGAATGGAGTCGTAGAAGCCGCCAACAAAAACATCAAGAAGATATTGAGAAAAATAGTAGACAATTACAAACAATTGAACAAGAAGCTACCATTTGCTTTACTCGGGGTACCGAACCACAGTTCGTACATTAACTGGTGCAACTCCCTATCTACTGGTTTACAGTACTGAAGCTGTTATTCCAGCCGAAGTGGAAATCCCTTCCTTAAGAATCATATAGGAAGCCGAGCTCAGCGACAGAGAATGGTTACGGAACCGGTATGAACAACTAGCTCTCATTGATGGAAAAAGAATGAAGGCAGTGTGTCATGGTCAACTCTACCAGAATAGAATGGCAAGAGCTTTCAACAAAAAGATTAGGTCAAGGCAATTCACACCGGGGCAATTGGCACTAAAACAGATCTTCCCACATCAGGATGAAGCAAAGGGGAAATTCTCACCCAACTGGCAAGGCCCTTACATGGTCCACCGATTATTAATAGGAGGAGAACTTATACTTGCAGAAATGGATGGGGAGGTTTGGCTAAAACCCATAAATTCGGACGCAGTCAAGAAATATTATGTTTAAGATTATGTTTGCACTTTCTATTTGATGTAACTGAACTACGCTTGACTTGATTCCCATTTAAGAGGGGATATGTAGGAAGCCTTTTGGGTTCGGTCACATCATAATAAAATCTTCATCCCCCCTATGGTCAGAAACTGGGGCAAGATCTCGAGTTTGCTCGATCTCATCATGTTCGGTACCACCAAGGAATGTATCGCTAGAAGTATGTATTTAAACTGGGGCAGAATTTTGAGGAGGATCCTCAAAATTCCGAGTTAAGGAGGTTGCAATGTCTCAAAAGCGTGTCACAGTCGCCAATTCGACAAGATTATTTGCCGTCATGCATTATCACATATTTCAAACAACTACATTTTTTACAAACAATTTATCAAATGCATGTTTTTCGAAAATTTTATTTTTATAGCAGCCAGACGTTACCGGGGGTGACTCAAGCAGGACCTCCAGACAAGAGCAAAGGCAAAGCAAGGAATCGAGAGCACGAACCAACGTTTCCCCTCGCAAAACTCACGATTTTTCTTTCGATGCAGGCACATTGAACATAACAAGAACGTCCACAAATACATACACACATCAAGATCACGTTCTTCACACCGACAAAAGTCACCAAACAGAAACACATCAAGCTAAAAAATGCTTTATCCTCTCGCATTTAGTCATTGATTTTCTTTCATAGGGCTAAGCACTGCCCTCATAATTGCATAAGGCTAAGCACTCCCTTCCTTTGCGTGAGACTAAAAATTTACTCTATTCCTTGCATAGGGCTAAAACACTTCCCTCACCTTGCATGAGGCCAATCACTGCCTCCGCTATTGCATAAGGCTTAGCACTACCTTCCTTTGCATGAGACTAAACATGGTCTCTACTCCTTGCATAGGGATAAACACTACCCTCACTTTGCATGAGGCTAAGCACTACCTCCATACTGCATAAGACTAAGCACTGCCTTTCCTTTCATGAGACTAAGCACTGTCTCCATTCCTTGCAGGAGGCTAAGCACTGCCTCCATACTACATAAGGCTAAGCACTAGCTTCCTTTGTATAAAACTAAGCACTTTCTCCCTTCTTCGCATCGGGCTAAGCACTGCCCTCATCTCATACAAGACCAAACCCAGTCTTGTTTCATTCTCACATGACTAAGCATCACCTGTTTCCTTTATCAAGCGATTGATATTACCACATATTTTTATTTCATGGGCTGAAACATAGCCACATTGTCCGAAGGCATCACAGTCCACATGCACCATCCTCATGGCCCGAGGACACCGTTCCATGGCCGGAAAATCCCTTATCATACACTTCATAGCCCAGGACTTCATAGTCTAAGGACAGCATCCTCATCGTCCAAAGACAACTCTCATGGTCCGAAGGGAATTTGCATCATGGTTAAATTTTTGCAATAACCTGTATATATTCGCATGCATCGTGTTTTAAGTTTTGCAGGCAACTCGGGAAGTAACCGTTCTACAAACAGGAGCAATTCTCGCTCTGGTTTCCGTGTATAATGTTCACATCCTTCGATCACCTCAAATGTAACCGATGATCGGCAATTGATTACCTTTTGTTCTATAACCGTTCCAATATCTGCCTCGTATATCTGTAACGTTAAATTTGCATTCATAGCTCCACCTAAAATTATCCATTACTTATGATGCTATCCTACCGAAAAATCCTTTTCAAAACATACGACCACTCTTATAACAACTCCATCGGTTTCGTTCGTCGTTGGATCCAAAACTACACGCGGCTCAATTCTCGTAACACCAAGGATACGTAGACAACTCAAGAACCAAATTTTGACTCCCATTTTTTGAAAACACATCATTCCTCACTCACTTCGGGCAAAATTGGTCATCATTTTCTTTACCCGACAACTCTTTTATCATTCCCGGGTAAAAATGGGTAGCTGTTGATACCCAATTTTGCCTTCATATTTTTAAAATAGTATATATACTTTCAAAATATCATTTTGCATCATTAATTAATTTACAAAAGTTATACAAATATTTTTTTATAATTTTTCCATAATATTTAAAGCTTTAAAATTAATTTTCTTGCATTTATATTACTTGAATATGTATTAATTACCCCTTAAATTATTTTGTGATGATTTAAGCATCCAAAACTATTATTTATATCCATATATATGTTTCATAATATTTTTACTTCATTTCATATAAATATATTGATATTTTAAGCTATTTATATAATTTTGCAATAATAGCCTATACACTATGCATAATCACAATTATTACATTATTGATGCTAAAATAGATTTTTATAATGTTAAGTTATTATTTTCAATTATTTTATTGTATAAGTAATATTTTATTATTTATTAATTATTTTATTTAAACAATTTCGTGTACTTAATTTGTAGCCCAAATTTGGAGCCAATTCCGGACCAATTCAATGGCCCAAACACCCACACCTTAGCCCAATAACCCCCAAAGCACAATCCAAATGGCCCCTGTAATTGAATCGGTCGCGACCCGCTATGCGACCCGCCCGTATACCCTTTAAAATCTCAGCCGTTGATCTCTCAAGATCAACAACCCACCGCTATTACCTCATTTTTAATTACCCTAGCCCATAACCCTAGCCTCATTCTCAACCCGTACGCCACCCCTAAATGCTCTCAACCCTCCCCTTCTCTCTTCTGAAGATTCCTAGCCGCCTCTCCCTTAACTCCCTCTCCTAATCCCTTTGATAATGGGATTCTACCATTATTTGCTTACCATATCTGGGTTTCTCTGCTACTGGTCACACAGTTATGGTAAACATAGGTATTTCCCCAATTTGAAAAATACCATCTCTATATTGGATGGGAATCAACCTCAATCTTGGAGATTTGGACAATATCTCATCCATATACATGAAGAAATGCCTGATTCTTCAAATCAGTTGGCCGATTTTTGAGTATTAAACCCTAACTAGGGTTTGGAGTTTGATTTATTTCCTTTTCGATTACTTTACTGACTTGCATGCGAGATTTTACTCGTTTTGTTCGTGTCTACTTGATTTCTTTCCTTATTTAGTTGCTTAATTCTACAACTATATAACCCCTCCCCAATTTCCCCTTAGGACGGACCGGAAATCACCTTAAGAATTATAATCTCCCTCTCATTTATTCTATACTGAAGCTGAGCTCTTGGCCAGCTGAAAGCCAACGCCACCGTATTTGTTAACCTCTCTCTATTGAAAGCACTGCACAGGGTCCGTTTCGAGGATCTTTTGAACTATGAAGCACTAGATTTTAGGGTTTTTTCATTACTCTACTGCAATCGCTGCTATTTCTATGATTTTGGATTCTTCCTTCTTTACTCGTTTGTTTGCAACTGGTTAGTGTCCTGTACCCTCGTAATTCTACTCCTTTCTGTTTGTGCTTATGTCTTGTGCATTAGTGTTATTTCCTTGAGTTAATTTCGATATTATTCCATTCTGCCTATTTTTGTACTACTCTGTAGTTCCATTAGTTCCAATTCTATGATTTTAACTCATATGTGGATAGCTAAGTTGATTCATGATGCCTGCCTGATTCATAATTGAAACCTAATTGATGGTTGTTGAAGTTTGTTTGATTTCTTGCACTGAAACCCCTTTGTGAGACTATGTTCTTGCTTGAAATTGCTCTCTTCCTGTTGAATCCTTTACGCCTAATTTGCTATTTCTCTGCAAGTCATGCCTAAATGTTTAGCCTAATATGCTAGCCTTAATTCTGTCCAACCTGAATGATTTCTAATCATTATGTTTATGAATAGTTTGTTACTTATACTGTTGCTTATTCTGAGTTTGGATTCTTGCCTTGTTCTGTACTATCATGATAACCAACTCATGTTCTAATTCCTGTTGAGACAGTCCTGCCCAACTTTTACCTTTCTGGAGTTCTATTGTTAGCTGTGATTTTATTCCTATGCTATTTGTAAATCTATTGTGTATTTTTCTTGACTTGCTCAATCCTATGTTCTTTAATATTAGTGACACCTTTTAGAGTAAATCTCATAACCAACCTTGTCTCCTATACGTGGCTAATTAATACAAGGTATGATTCTTGTCTTTCCTGTTGATATAGAGTTGACCTGTTTTTGTTTACTCTAAGTTTTTGGTGTTATGACTTATGCTCAGCATGTTAAAGTTTTCTCACTCTCAGCTAAGTGATTGCTCGAGCATGAACTTGTTCTGTTATGCTGTTTTTCACTAGACCCCCCTGTTAAAACTTACATGTGAAGGCTATGCTCTACCTGTTCTTGTCTATGACCGTATTGGATTTTTATGTTTAAATCTTGTGTCTAAAGTTCCTTTAGGCTAATTCTGAATCATTTTACTCTTTAAAACTCTTTGGAGTAGTTCACTACCCTATGGTGGTCAGTCCTATTATTTTAGCTTTGTTTCTGAGAATGCAAGCATGAACCTGCCTTGTGATCTTATTGGTGTTTCATGTGCTCTTGTTTATGTGCTTTAGCTAGAACTATTGTCTATCACACCTTTAGGAGTTAAGTGTGAAAGTTTGTTTAATCAATTCCCTGAGTGTATTTTCACACGTGTGTTTAAGTTTGGCATCCATTTGGCTAAGTAAGTTATTTGTTGGGCCTGGCGTTGGGCCATATGTGTTGTTGGATCTGGGCATTGGATTTAGGAAGATTATACTATCCTTGTGAGCCTAGGATTTGGGTCTATTGGTTGGTGAGTCTGCTGAAGGCCTAGAAATTTACTGGGTTATTTTGTAGTGGGCCTATACTGTTTGATGGGGCCTGTATTTGTTTCAGCCTGTATTTTGTCATCTTTGAGTTTGTATTATTCCACTTGGGCCTGTAACTTGTAATAACGAAAAATTGGGGCATTAGTGAAATTGGGGAATGAGTGTGCTTTATTCTTGCATAAAGGGTAGGAAACGTGTCTATAAGGCCTACTTGCTTTATTTGCTATCTTGTTTAGCTTGCTCTACTTCTGCACGCTAATAGAAATCATATCTATAGGAGTTGCACATACCTCACCTAATTTGTATAATATCGTACACTATCTCAAACATGCTATTAATCGCCACACTTGACCTCCATGTCATTATTGTGCGTTTAGACAACATGCCTATAGGATGTAAATTTTATGTTTTTGTTAATCTAGATATCATGTCCATAGGACTTCAAATAATTAATTGATCAAATTGCTTTATTACTTTGGTGTGCTGTCCATATAGATATCATGACTATAGGACACTAATCTCTTAATCAACTGCTTCTGCCGTTTTATTACACTCCCACCTAGATAGCATGCCTATAGGAATAGGTATGTTAACAATAAGCTCAAATATCAACCGTTAGGAAATCTTGCCAATAGAATACTGTTATCCGCCTAGAAAGCATGTCTATAGAATCATACGCTGGTAATTCCCAGTCTCTAACAACTTTCAATGCCTATTGCACAATGACTTAGAAATCATGATTATAGGAAGTGTCACTCGCCTAAAAAGCCTATTTATAGAATCAGTGCTAATATCCTGAGTCTGCAAACAGTTTACTACCTCCTCATCTAATCTATTTAGAACATCAACGAGGCATATACAATACTGGAATCCAGATTCATCTCGAAACCATGCTTATAGGACTTTAAAGTTTGATTCTGAAATTATATACTGCCTGAACTGCCCGTGTGCATTTGTTATTTATGTGTGGAGGCTAACTTGGGCCTTTAATTGTCCTTATATGAAGTCTTATTTGTTTTGAATGTCGCCTAGTTTTGTAATTGTGAGCAATCTAGGCGAAGTCTTGAACCACCCAAATAGAGGTCCAAAGCCTCCTGGACCACATGCATGGGACGTGTAGTGCACACATAGGATACTGTTTAGAATTGAATTAGAACACCTTCAGAAACAACTTCAACATAGTATTTTGGTAGCAGGAGATGACAGTCTGTGCTCGCTGAATAATATGAGCACCCCCTTCCTTAAGGGAGTTGTGAAGTATTATTAATATGCACAGGGTGATCCTTTAGGCTAAAAAACATAGGACCCCCCTTTTCTTTATATAAACTTAGTCACCTAACATAGTTTAATGTAATTGTAACTCTGTAATCATTAAGGATTTTTACCGATTCCCGTATTTTCCTTTGTTTATTCTATCACCTAGCCTGATCATATAATCTACATAGTTTAAAGTTCGGCCAGGACCCACGGTTGTGGACCTCGAGGAGTGCCTAACACCTTCTCTTTGAGGTAATTTGAGCTCTTACCCGATCTTTGGTGAAGTGGACTAGTCAAACGAAATTATTTGTAAATATGTGCCCTAACGCACCTTAAAAAATATTAGGTGGTGACTCTTCTCTTTTAACACCCACTTAAAGGAGTTGTCATATGTCAAAACCTGCTTTCACGAGAAAATGGGGTGCGACAAGTTTCATGTGGTTTGGGGTGATGTGGGATCACCCGTGTGCATGTGTATGGAGAGTTTATACAGTGATTTGATGGCTTGGGAATGATTCTTGGCACGTTCGAGGACGAACATTTGTTTAATAGGGGGAGAATGCAACGACCCGACCTGTCGTTTTGAGCTTTAAGGTTCCATTCAGTTTTTTGAGGTCTTGAGTAGCTTCCTATTGTGTATTATGACTTGCTTGCATGGTCGGATTTGATTTTCGAATGGTTCAGAATGAATTTGGATGAGCGATTCTCACTTTAGAAGCTTAAGTTGAAAATATTGATTGAGGTTTGACTTTTGTGAAAACGACCCTGTCGCGGTGTTTTGATAAATTTTATAGGTCCGTATCGTGATTTTGGACTTGGGCGTGCGCCCGAAATCAAATTCGGAGGCCCGTAAGTTGATTTGTGCTGTTTAGCCGAAAGTTGGCAATTTAAAGGCTTAGAATTTTGATAAGTTTGACCATAGGTTGCCTTCATAGCTATCGTGTTTGGATTTCTGATCCGGGTCTTGGAATAGTTCCGTTTTGTCATTTGGAACCTAGTCGCAAAGTTTGGCGTCATTCTGAGTTGATTTCATAGGAATCGGACGTGCAATTGTATTTTTAGAAGTTGTTGAGTTTCATGTTGAATTCATTTGTTTTGAGGTCCGATTCATGATTTCGGATGTTATTTTCATGATATGATCATGCGAGTGAGTTCGTGTTATGTTTTTAGACTTGTGTTGATGTTTGGTTTGGAGCCCCGAGGGCTCGGGTGAGGTGTAGATGCGTTTAAGTGATTTCATAGGATGTTCAGATTTTTGCTGGTGCTTAGATCTCGCATTTGCGAGAAATAGGTCGCATTTGTGACTATCGTATTTGCGAGCTTATAGGATTGCGACTTCTTATATGAGTCATGCATTTTACGTGATTTGCTGTGTTGCTTTAATGTGCCAACCTGTGCCTCTGTGTTACTTGGTGAATTGAGTTTTATGATTAATTTACTTGCGTGGAGTCATTATCTCACACTCTCTTGAGTTATTGGTAACATAATAGTTTTAAATAAAGAAATTATTAACATGCTTTATTTTGTGTGACTCTTAAGATAGAACTCGTTATCTCACTCGGAGCTTTGCTATTTTGAAATGATTATCATATTTTACTTTAATTGGGTTCTCAAATTAAACTCATTACCCTATTTGATGTTTTACTTTACATAAAATTATTATCACGCCTTAATTTAACAAATTCTATATTTAATTCGTTAACTTATCTGATGTTTTTCTTAATTTAAAAATGTTATTTTACTTTACCTTATTGAATTCTAAAATAAACTCATTTGATACTCTATTTTGTATAAAGTATACTTTACTTTACTTTATTTGTTTTTTAAAATAAACTCATTATCTCATTTGATGCCTTACTTTATTCAAGATTGTTATTACGCCTTATTGTATTCAAATAAACCTCTTGAATATTTTATTTGGCATTTGACACAGATACAATGTACATGGTAGCACGTGAACTTTGCCGTGCAAAAGTGATTGATAATGTGGGCACGAGGTGCTATGCGTGTAAGATTCGGAATTGTGGCTTAAGATTTGTGGTTACGAGGTATGGTGCCTTGGGGTAATTCTTGTTGTAAGTATGTAATGACCCGACTGGGCATTTGGAGCATTTGCATTCTGTTCAGCTGGTTGAAATCTTGAGTAGCTTTATATGATGTATTATGAGTTGCGTGTATCGCCAGTTTTTGTTTTCAAGTGTTTCAGGATTTGATTTGGAAGAAAGATTCTCAACTAGGAAGCTTTAAGGTTGAAGAGTTGATCAAGTTTGAATTTTGTGTATTTGACACCGGAAAAGGAGTTTTGATGGTTTTGTTAGGCCCGGATGGTGATTTTGGACTCGGGCGTATTCACGGATTTTCATTTGAGTATTTTTAGAAGGTTTTGGCACTATTTGGCGATAATTGGCAATTTGAAGGTTTGAAATGTTCATAAGTTTGACTGGGAGTTGACTTTAATGATAACGAGTTCGGATTGTGGTTCCGAGAATAGGAATAGCTTCTTTATGTCATTTGGGACTTGTGTGCAAAATTTGGGGTCATTCTGGGTTGGTTTGATATGGTTCGACACAAGTTTTGGCAGTTGAAAGTTCAAAAGTTTATTAAGTTCGATTCGAGGTGCGATTCGTCATTTTTATGTTGTTATGCATAATTTGAGGCCTCGAGTAGGTCCATGTCATGTTATGGGACTTGTAGATATATTCGGACGGGGTCCCAAGGGGCTCGGGTTAGTTTCAGATGAGTTTCAGATCATTTCCATGTTCTTTGGCACTGCTGACTTCTGGTGTTTCAGACCTTCTTCGCGATCACGGAGATTGGGTTGCGATCGTGTAGTGTATTATGGGAGCTAGATTTTTTCCTTCATCGCGTTTGGGTTATCGCGTTCGCGTACTGTTTTGTGGATTGAGCATTGCGTTAGCATGCTTAAGATCGTGTTCGCATAGAGTTGAGTTGAGAAGCTGGGGACTGGAGGAAATATCTTCGCGTCCGTGCAGGTTTGGATCTACTGTGCATCGTGTTCGCGATGTCTATCCCACGAACGCATAGGGTCTTTTTTGGCGGTGAGTTTTTGTGCATCTCGAACGCGATGGTCCTTTCGCGTTCGCGAAGAGTATACCTGGAGCAGACCTTTAAGTATCTTATTTCGAAGGTTTCGGGCATTTTATCATATTTTGAGCTATGGAGCTCGGATTTGGGTAATTTTGGAGCCGCTCTTCACCACTTGGATTAGGGTAAGTATATTTTACTCGATTTTGATTATATTTCATGAATCTATCTTCGTTTTTGGCATTTGATTGGTGATTTCAAAGAGAAATGGAGGGTTTTTGTCTAAATTTTCCTAAAGTGAATTCTTTAGTTTTGAATATCGATTCGGAGTTGGATTTGAGTGAAATTAGTATCATTGGACTCATAATTAAATGAGTTGTTAGATTTTGTGAGTTTTGTCTGGTTCCGAGGTGCGGGCCTGGGTTTGACTTTTTGGTTGACTTTGGGCTTTTGATTGAAGATTCAACCTTTATTGATTGAGATTGCTTCCTTTGGAATTATTTGATGTTTTTGAGTTATTTTTGGTTAGTTTCGAGCCGTTCGAAGGTTGTTATGCATGGGATGAGATTGCTAGAGTATTTTTTGACTTGATCAGTATTGGATTCGACTTGTTTGAGGTAAGTAACTTATCTAAACTTAGATTTGAGGGTATTTAACCCTAGGAACAGTGCTATAAGATATGTTTTGAGGTGACGCACATTCTAGGTGATGAGCGTGTGGGCGTACTGTCACGCCCCCGACTTCGGGGGGATGCGACCGGCTCAACTGAGATACCCCGGTCAAGCAAGCCTGCTAGATGCCTTCTACCTAACCTTGCCCATTAGCAATATAAGAATCAGTCGCCAGAAATATATACAAGAGGAGTCAAGTGCTCCACATTCATTTCCATTACTCAAGGAGATTCATTTTACAATTTCCAAAATTTTACAAGTTATAGATATGATGAAAAACATATTTGCCACATACCAACACTTCTAGTTCATTACTCAACATCAAACACTACCCACAACCTGTCTACAGAGCCTTTAAGTACAACCGAAGAGTAGAATGGAAGTACCGGCGACAAGGCCCTAGCTATACCTCAAAATGTAAAGTACAACGTCAAATGACATAAAGCCCGAAACAGAGTAGGGCTCACCAAAACCTGCTAAATAGGGAGTAACTACTAATGAGATCCAAAGTTGTCCGTTGTCGAGCCACAAGCATCCATTGAAGATGCATTGCCCCCAGCAAAAGGGACGATAATACATATGGAATAGTACTAGTGTGTAAAGCTAACTGTCCTCTTTCAAAATAAAATGCCATAATAAAAAGGGAGAACCATGGAAACATCAACAACAACCAATGATATCCAAATACCAAGTTAAAACATAATAATTTTCAAAATACGATAGTAATATTATTTTTGGTTGGGAGATCCCATGTAACAACCTCTAGACAAAGCGGCCCCGCCGCCTCACCCCAATGAGTGCGGGTGTAGGTGTAATTTTAATACCACATTCTCTACACAAAGTGTCTCTGCCGCCTCACCCCAATGTGTGTGCGTGGAGGTGTAACTTTAATACCACATTCTCTATACAAAGCGGCCCTGCCGCCTCACCCCAATGTCTACGGGTGGAGGTGTATTCACAATCACAATCCCTACACAAAGCGGCGCTGCTGCCTCAATATATGCGGGTGGAGGTGTATTCACAATCACAATCTCTACAGAAAGCGGCCCTACTGCCTCAACCCAATATATGTGGGTGGAGGTGTATTCCAGGGTTAGGTTATGTCAACCTAGCCTTCCTCGGTGACTAACAATACTCCAAAAAAAAACATTTTTGATTTTCATACAAGGGAAATAGAAATACAATTGCATTTACCTCATAACCTTTCACACCATATATAGTCTTATTGGCACTTTGAATCACTTACAACATCATTATTTCATTGGCTCTCTTGGCCATACATATGATTCTTCATTCATGGCACAATGGCCGTATTTCATATTCCACACTTTAATTTCTTTCCTTTCATGGTTCATCTTCATAAATATCAACAAATAGAATACTCCAAAAATCACAACTTTAGGTTCATTAGTAATGAAGACTTTAAACACAATGAATTTCTTTCCAAGAAATGGAGTAAAATGATTGGCAATCTAAGCACAAGTTAAAATCATAAACGAGTAACACATCATTTATTTTTGAAATACTTTTTCCCCAAAATGGCAATACACAATTTCAACTCATGAATATATAAGAGCTCAAAACACGTTGGAAATACTTACAAAGCATAGCATTAGTTGAAGCAATCACATTTGGGCACGAATTGAGTACATAAGCTTTTAGGCAAATCTATTTTCGAAGTCAATTTTGAACAGTTGAATCAAGGCTCATTTCATAATCTTTCACACATCATTTCATTTCATTGGCACTATTGGCCAAAGGTATAACTTTCATTCTTTGCACGGTGGCCATTCTTTATATCCCCAACTCACTCCTTTCACTTTTAAGCATCTTTATAGATTATCAACAACAAAGAATCTCTAATCACGGCTTTCATTACACACATGAGTAATTAAGAGTCTTAAGCACATCGAGATTTCTTACATAATTTGGCATAATATCCTTCATTCGAAACACGACTTGAAGTCATAACATCTTAATACACATCCCATACTTGAAACACATTCTCATATGATATCATAATATGGCAAGAGCATTCGGAACATGTTTTGAACATATACCTTTCGACACAAAGCTTATTCGGAATAGTCAATGTATAATGAATAACTCGGGACTTATAAGAACATCATGGGATTCAATTGTAGGAGAGAAGTTTAGCCAATATACCTTGCTTGAGCTTCCCTTAGATTACCAAAACGTCCCAACACTTCTAGCAATTCCAATCAACTAGATATTTAACAAAAAATGAACCATAATTAGGGAGATATTCATGGTTTCAGCTCACTTAGGCATTTCATCAAGCACTAGCTGTGCAAATTACACTAAAAGGTTTATGTGGTGGAATCCTTTCATCCCACAACAAATCATTCACCCAATTTAGTTCGACAACCTCCCCACCACCCTTATGGGTACATTCATGCACAAAGAGTACCTCCTACACCTAAGAATCATACTTCTCATGACCTACATCTAGTCTAAGTCCCGAAATATAGGGCTAGGGAGTAGAACCTTACCTCTTAGATGAAGATCTTGTTATTGGCTTCCTTGATTCTTGATGATTGGGGCAAGAATGGATGATTAACATGCTAGGTCTTCTCCTTCTCCCTCTAAAATATCTCTCTCCTCTCTTTAAAAAAAATTAGGTTTTACCTTGTAAAATGACCCCTAAGGCCTTATATCAAAATAGGGTTGGATAAGAAATTTTCCAAAAATGACCCCCGAAGTCAATTATGTGGTGCAACTATGTGGTAGCAGAATTGTTATGTGGGCAGCAAAATCGTTTTGTGGGCAGCAGAATCGATTATGTGGCCAGCAGAATGATTATGTGGGCAGCAAAATTTTTCTGCGGCCAGCAAAATGATTATGCGGCCAGCAGAATCATTCTGTGGCCTGCAGAATCATTGTACGGCCAGCAGAATTGTTTTTTCAAAATTTGCCCATTCTCTGCTCCACTTTACGATGCTTATGCGGTCTGCGGAACTGTTTTGCGGTCGCGAAATTGACCGCAGAATTGCCTTCTTCTGCCAAATATTCCCATCAACACTTTAGTGCATTCTTCTACCCAAAAAGGCCCGTACCGTGGCTCATTTTCTACAATCCTCAAAACTATTAGCCTACCTCGGCATCACGAAACCTTAAATATATCGGAAAAACTTTACGGGGCCTTACATTCTCCCCCACTTAGTATCATTCATCCCTGAATGAAAACTAGAGTTCGCCCAGCACACCCAACATAACTCGTCTCTTCTTTCACACATCTGAAGCTCCCAAATTTTGATTAACTCCCAAATTGTTTTTCCAGAAATTTCGGCAGAGTTTTCCCTATAATTGGGCCTATCCATCTGCCAGAGAATCGCCAAAACCACCCTAACAACACATCCACAACTCGTCAAAGCATCACAATATATATCAATCAACACTAATCTCAACATTACAAGTGTTATATTATCAAAAGTGGTATACGGACATGAACTGCACACATTTAAATCATAACACATAGAAAGTACTTTTCGAACCACAACCATCTGGCTATACAAACAACTGAGAATACTTTCTTTCCACAACACTCTCGGCCTTCGAGGTGACCCCCTCGACTCACAGACTTTTCCATAGCACATTAACGGAGGCAATCTCAACTTCTGGACTTATCTAACAAAGATGGCAATTAAGTACCTGTTATAAGCCAATTATCCATTAACTTTACCTTCAATAGTTTCCATCGGAATGATAGACAAAGGATTTCCAACAACCTTCTAGAACCTAGATACATGACCCATCGGGTGCATGGAGGACAGCGATGGGAAAACATCATACTCATAGTTTGGCCTATTTCATTCAAGATTGCATAAGGTCTAATGTGACTACACATACTTTACCTTTATTAACAACTCACCCGATATATTCATGGAGAAAATCTTGAGAATAACCCGTTCACTTTCTGCAACTCTAAATCTCTACGCCGAACCCCCAAACTAAACCTTTGGCGACCTTCAAGAATTACCCTAAGATGTGCTAGCATGAATATGACCATAACATTTCCTCCCCAAAATGTTTGATCATGGCATGATGCTTCTTCTTTGACATATTTCTGCCATTATAACTCTCAAACTGCAATACCAGGCCACATCATGGAAAATTACAATACTAGGAACAAAGTGGGTTACTCACTGCGGCATGATATAGGTGGACATGAAAGTTATACTGCAATGGACAAATAAAAGATCTTCTTGGGACAATTTCGTGAAAACTGACGAGCGCAAAACCAGTGTAGAAAATTATTGCTCGCTAGTCAAAGATAGTATAGTTTAATTATCGTCTCCACATGGATTGGATTTAAACAGAGTTCGAATAATTTTCAGTTGATTACTATCTAGGAAAATTAACACTTGCTTCAATGACTACTACTACGATTAACTACTAAAAATTAAGCAAGTAACAATTGATCACAAAAGACAGCAGATGAGCAATGAAGAAATATCAGTGAGAGAAATAGGGGTAGTTGACTAGATACGTGCAAGATAATTGACTCGGGATACAATTCTTGAGTTAATTCACTCTATAATACTGTTGATTCTCATGAATTCAACAGATAATTAGATTACACTTGAAGTTAATGTTCCTCTTTCGATTAAATATTAATTTCAGTAATTAATCCAATTGAAGCACGGTAAACAATTGCAACAACAAAATGATGGTTATGATCTAAAGGGTGACTTCTCACGAATATTTTCCTATTTTCTAGTTCGATTAACAATTCAAAAGGCTCTTTCGATTACCTATTTGAATCACAAATTTAAACTAGAGCATAAGATGTAAAGCAATTCAATATAAGGCTCCTCTTTCGATAAAGCAAAATAAGAAATAACTCCAAACTACGAACTAAAACTCCATCAAGTAATTCTAACAATTATCAAGAATCTAATCCCTAATCAAATTATCAAAACACCATATCTGTCAACATCGTAATGGAAATTACGCCATAACAATGGAGTAATACATATCAAATAAGTTTAAGAACAAAGAAAACATCAAAGCTACTGATTTAGATACAAACTCCCGCATTACACCGATTGCGGGTTGTATTGTTGATGAATTCTTGAGTCTTCTTACCTTTGTTGGTGCTTCAATCTTTAATAGGTCAAAAGTCCCTTCAAAATTGTGTTTTTGGTATATTTATACCATGTAGAAATAAGCCCGGACGAAACTATCCCTTCCTAGACGAACTTGGAGATCACTTTGATAAATTTGCACAGCCGCGCCGCGCCATGCAGCGCGCTAGTGAGGAAATCCAGAGAGCTCAGATTCTTCTTGTCAGGCCACTTTTGCACTTCCGCGCTGTACCTCGCGGCACCCCATGCGGCGCGGTAGTGGCTTTTTCTCAGAGTGAATTCATGCGTTTACTTTTTGATACCCGGATTTGGTCCTCGACCCTCGAACGTGATCCCAGCCTAATTTCTTAGGCTTCTACTCAGACTTCAAAGCTCCAACTTGTTCGATTTCGCTCCAAATTACCTAAATAGCTTAGAATCATTTCCTACAAGGCTAAAAACACATAATAACTATAATTCACTATCATTTAAGCTCAAACACACATAAAATGTAATAATTAGAGTGCAATACTACGACTAAAACACAGGTTTCTAGCCTACCATCAACACCCCACACTGTTGTTCGTCCTCGAGCAATCAAACTGCACTTCACCTAGGAACGACCTTTTCTTTAAACAACATTCCTAACACATCATGCCAAGAATGTTTAAAATAAACAAAGAACCCTATCATAACATCCTAACCTCAGGACTCGACTCAAAAGCACCACGCATTTTTCACAACCTGTTCACTTACTCTAACACAGAGGTCAAAGACTTTATCTTACCTTCACAAGTCATATGCCCTCACACAAATAATAGATAGTAGTTCTATATACAATAAAGTTCAAGAGCAGTTAGACTCAAGATAGAAAGAATTCGCTCACTCTCAGAAATGAAAATTCATGTGCCACAGAAGACGTACGATATGCTTGCCCGTAGTGTAATACTCTACTAATTTAGCTCATTCAGTCAAGGATCAAGTAGGACTTTAATTGGTTGTAATGTAGGCTGCGGGTCGGGTAGGATACATTTGGATATAGTGACAACTCCTTCCTAAGCACTTTAATACATATACATTAACACTTTGACCCCACACTTGTGTGGAACCAAACCCCAACCTTCACACATTATCGCGTCAAGCTCCCAATTTCTTTAAGCTCAAATACGATGAGAACTACCACTAGCAAGGAATTATTTTTTTTATAATATATACAAATACCAATATTTTTTTCTTTTTCTAGATTCTGATATTCTCTTTTGTTTTTTTCAATTCCCTACAAGTGGTTCTCAATATCTTTATTTTTTCTTTTCAACTGTGCACCTTTCCATTTTCTATAGTTTCACTCAAAACCCAACCATACCTCCACATGGCTTTACAAGCTCATAACAAACTCAAGTTTTCAAGAGAGGTCTACGGTTCAAACAGATAGTCAATTCAAACAAAGGGTCAGGCTTGTATTGTGGTTACCAAAGAAATAGGATTACATGATCAAAGGAGCTGATTATGACAAACATTAATTAGGTGGGCAAAAGCATATATCTGGCTCAACAAAGAAATGCCTATATCACTTCTTAGACTGAATAAGACTGCTATTTCGCTTCGCAAACACAGGTCAAGTTCTAGACATCAACTGTCATGCACATAATATCAAAGAAAACCTCACTCACACATTGGCACATAACTCACTCACGATCAGATCTTTCCCGACTCTTTAGTCAAAGTATTTAAGCAAAGTTACGATCAAGCAATTTAAGGCACTTATCTAAGAGTCAAGAATTGAGCCTAGGCGTCACGACTAAGGCACTCACCACTCTCAAGGCATATACAGTCAAGGAAAATTGCTTCAAATTAGCACTATGACTCAAGATTGCTACAAAACAGAAAACTAACTACACCCGGTTCAAGTAAAACCCTTGGAAAAGAACCGCGGCACAAAGAAAAACCAAGGTTGAATTGCTACACTACCTTAGAAAGTAAAATAAAATAGAATAAAATGAAACAAAGGACATATTTTTGGATTTTCAAAATGTTTTTAATTTAATTTTTTTCTTTTTTTCTTTTATTTTTCGTTCGACTTCAAATCCCTCAAGAAGCCAGTCGACGAAATCTATCATCAGGAAGAGTCAAAACTAAATAGTTAATTACTAACTATTACATGCCGATAGAATACAAGTTATGATTACAGACCATATTATCTAAGAAAGAAAGAAACAAATCAAACAAAACCAACTAGCAAATAGAAAACAAGTACAATTACAATCAACTAGGAGCACCCCACACTTAAGAAATTGCATTGCCCCCAAGGCAAAACAGTAAAACCAGAGTGAAAAGGTAACTCCCTGAGGCCCAAGGCCTACTTCTCATCGATACCCTCAAAGGTGCGCAGGTACTATTAATCATCAGAGGTACTCTTAAGCCCAACCACTGTTGCGTAACCGGGGAGAGTGGATGATCCTCTTGTAGCTGTGCCAAGTCAACCTCCCCCCAAGCAGCGCGAAGGCGCATATCAGCAAATATCAACTATAGTGTCTCCTTAACACGAACAAATCTCTGATCTACATGAACAACAATAGCAGGAGGGTCTGTTACAGCTGTGACATCAAAAGGTTTAAGAGGTCACAAAACCGGAATCTGTCAATCATAATGGAACTCCTCTTCCAATTGGTGGGTCCTCAGCAGCCACGTGATAATACTCGGGAAATATAGGCGGCTGGCCCCAAGTGATTGTACTCGAGACATGTGCTCAAGCATAATCTTACCCAGATCAAACTTCGTCCGAGTCAAAATAGCATAAATGAGACAAACCTTCAACCAGGAGACATCAATGTCGTTCTGGGTAGGCATGATCTTTGCATTAATCAAAAGAAGAACGACTCTGGCAGGCCACTGGAAATGACAATTCTTCATGTCCTTGTGGATCATTAGTGTTTCACGTCCATGTGGTAAGAGACCCCGTGCCACACAGCTGGCGTCTAATATCCAGATAGGGGGGCCGACGCAGCAACCTCAAGAACAACTTATGCAAATGCTCCGTGAATCCCATGATCTGATTTATTACCCGGGAAGAAAATGGAATCATCTTGCCTCGCACCTCCACTTCATACACTGCATCTAAACTGGCCTCGGGTTGCCAGTTAGCATAAAACTCCTTAACCATGTTCAC